>PVKY010000510.1:0-46932 GCA_004027775.1 Bradypus variegatus
TGTTTGGTGTCTGCCTCCTTCACTGGGCTGTAAGTTCCGTGAAATGGGTGCAGATCTGGCACACGGTAGGGAGAGCATTAATATTTGTTGCCTGGATGAACTCATTGAGTAGGCCCAAAATACATGCCAGGAGCTAGGCAGTGTTTTTATTTATAATCTCATTTAATCATCAGTGGACTCCATGAGAGGAGTTTTACATCCTTGGTTTTAAAGAAGGGAAACCTGAGACTCAGAGAAGTAAGCGCCATACCTGGGCCACGCAGCTAGCAGGTAGCGGGTCTGGGATTGGAATCCCCATCTCTTAGCCTCTCTGCCTTACCACCTCCCAACACTGTGGGAGGCATGCTTCCGGTGGGAATAGTGCTTCTTCCAAACATATTGTTTTTCTCCTTTTTTGTGCATTTTATTAAACATTTCCAAATCAGGAAACATGGAAATATTTTTTAATAAGAAGAAAGAAAACATTGCAAATTGAGAAACTGACTCAGAAGGATTTGCCAGATGAGCCATCTGGTTTCTTAAATTTAATAACCATTCAAAGAAGTTGACAGTGTTCCCCCTTTAAAAGGGAAATGGACTGTGGAAGGAATGGCAGCTGGCTTCCCTCAAATGGTGCATCCATTTGCGAGGTGGGGAAATTGAGCAGAAAATCTAGCTCAACAGAGAGGAAGAGACCCCAAAGAAGAGAAACACGCTGAGAAAAGCTTAGTTGGCATGATTGTTTAAATCTTCTGACCAAGTCCTTCAGAGATGTTGCATCCAGATTTATGGAACCAGCCAGATGTCCTGACTCTTCCATAGTTGGTTAAAAGTCTCCAAAGAAAGTTGTAAAAGAGATCGAGGCACCACCACCTCTGTGAAAGAAAGCCACAACCAAACCCCTGTATTCCCAGAAAGAGGACAAGCTGTGCTTATTTGATGGCAAAGCAAAGTCACAACTTGCTTGTTGCAACTGTTGTGCTTTGGTGGTGGTGGTTTTCTCCCCTTTTTAAAAATAACTGGAGGCCTTGCACTTGTGTTGTTAGTTCTTGGGGCTGGAAATAAAAGACTAGATTTAGATTTGCCTTGGAAAGATCCGGGGCTGTTACCTTGAATTACCTGGTAGAGGGAAACATCCTTATTTTCCTAAATTCCAAAGCCAGCTCTTGAAAAATAGGACAGCATCGACAAAAGTGATGTGGACTGAGGAGATGACTTTATTTATGCATATGTCATCTCAGGCATTGGTCTAGTAGGGCTCATGTTCAGCCCTGGTCTCCAAAGTCATTACTTCACATTTTAAGTTTTTTTTTAAATTGA
The DNA here is from genome assembly GCA_004027775.1 of Bradypus variegatus. Lineage (NCBI taxonomy): Eukaryota > Metazoa > Chordata > Mammalia > Pilosa > Bradypodidae > Bradypus > Bradypus variegatus. The sequence goes on from PVKY010000510.1 coordinate 1,300, forward strand.
TTTGAGAAATAATTTTTTTTTGCCATGATGTGAATTTACCCATAGCTGGAATAAGCAATAATAGCTCTGAAGTCACCATAAGCCACTTATTCCTCAGCTAACTTCAGATTTCAATGTCACTCTTTCACACACCTCAAGCATTTCTCAAGTGCTCCTAAATTGAGGCTCAAAATACCCTTAAGAAATAGTGATCTCACCCCATTTTCTCCGAAAGCTGGAACCCCCCTGCCCCAGTACACTGTGGGCATTGGTTAATTAGGAATTGCATGATATTGGAGACCGGGGCAAAGTTAGAGGTGGGAGTGGGAATAAAACCCAGGGCTCAGTGAACTTTCTCCCCTTTAGTAACAGCTTCTCAGGCTCCCTAATACAAGCTGGTGATAACCCAGCATGGAGTTTCCTGGGCCTCTTCCTACTGGCAGTGACTGGGCCGGTGCTTTGCCAAGCTGGGGCACGTGGTCCCCGCCCAAACTTACAGATGCTATCTCCACCCGCCACCCCATGCCCCCGCCTGCCTGTAACACACAGCACCTGCCATTTTTAGAATCAGAAATAATACGTGTGTCAGTTCCAGCTCTCCCACTTACTGGCTACATTGAAGAAGAAGCCAGAAGAAAAAGCCAAGAGGGCATGGTCAGAGCAGGAGGAGGAAAACCAGGACAGCAAGCCACTGGCTATGAGAAGTTAGTTAGGTCAGTTACTCTTTCGAATTTCTCATCGCTTCGTCATAAAAGGGGGCAACGGCCCCTGTCCTGCCCACCTTGTCCTGCTGGCCTGTTGCAAAGACTAGATGGGATCATTCATTCATTCATTCCTTCATTGAGCAGATTCTTATTGAGCATAGGGAAACAGCAGTAAACAAAACCAAAAAATCCTTTCCTTCCTGAAGCATAGATTCCAGTGGAGTTTGACAGTCAGTAGACACAGAAATAAACCAAAAATATATTCTGTCAGAGGCTGATACATGGTGTGGAGAAAAATAACACAGGAAAGGAAGATGGGACATGTTGAGTGAGGGGGGCAGTGAGTGGTAAAGGGGATGGTTAGGGAAAGCCATACTGAGAAGCTGACATTAGAGCAAAGACCGGAAATTGTCTGGGGCAAGGGCCTTCCAGGTAGAAGGAACAGCAGGGCAAAGGCTCTGAGGCAGGACTGCAGCGGGCTGTCCTAGGAGCTGTGCGGACGCCAGATGGCAGGAGCAGAGTGGGTGGGGGGGTTCCTAGGGGAGAGGATGGGGAGTATGGGTGGCTTTCGTTCTGAGGGAATTTTTGAACAGAGAGGTGACATGGACCATCTGACTTTTCGGAAGGATCACTCAGGCTGCTGTCACAGGGTGAGACTCGGACAGGGTGGCAGGAGGGGTTACGTGGGCAGAAGCAGGGAGGCCAGGTAGGTGGCTGCTGCACTGCCCTGGGTGACAGCACAGACACTTGGCTCAGGTAGCAGCAAAGGTAGTGAGAAGGGATCAGACTGTGGAAATATTTTGAAGGTGGAGTCAACAGGATTTGTTGATGGCGGAAGAGGCTTAAGTGTACTTTTTAAAACCACAAATCACCCAAAAAAAGAGAGGGGCTGTGGCCCACCCACAGGAGTGGTGGGACAAGGAAGATTTAAAGGATAACCTGGGAGGAGTTACTGCTTTTCTACTCAGTAATGTCTGCTGTCTGTTCCCCTCATGTGGCTGCCATTGTCACTAGGACAGAGCCCTGGGTGGGAGGAGCCCCGGGTGGGAGGGGCTTTGGGTGGGAGGAGCCTTGGGTAGGAGGAGCTTTGGGTAGGAGGAGACCCCACCCTCCCCCAGGGAGAAACCCTGGTGGGAGGCTCTTCAAGGGACTTTTAGTTACACATTTCTATCTGTATCACACAGTTGAAACTTGACAGATGTCTTCCATATTCAGTCCTCAACACTGCCTCTTGAAATAGGCAGAACAGACATTATTCTGCCCTGCTTCCCCAAAGAGAAAAAAGTAAACCCTGAGATGGTGAAGTGATTTGTTCAAGGTCACAAAGCCTTTAGGGTGTGAAAGTTGGTCTTTTGCCTCCAGATTCTGTCTTCCTGCTGTGCCGAGGCTAGACATACACACATGAAATGGTAATGGCACAACAATAGCCAACATTCTTTTAGTACAACTATGTATCAGGCCTTGTAGTAAATGTTTTAGACACATCAACTCATTTAATTCCCACAATAGCTCTATTAGAGTTGGTAAAAGTATCATAACCCTTTTTATAGATGGAGAAACTGAGGACTCGGTTATGCAGCTGCTCAAGAGCAAAGTCTAGAGTCAATCGTAGGTGGCCTGGCCCTAGAGCCTGTGTGCTCAGGCATGACACCACCTAGCCTGATCATCTCCTGCACCAGTGGGGAGCAGCAAACAGTGCAGATGCTAAGTGGTGTGGGAGTTAGAAGCAAGGAGGCTGCTTTGGCTGGGAGGGCCTGGATGGGAGTTGAGCTGGGTCTAGAAGGGAGGGATCAACAGGACAGTGGCAGGCTTAACAGGAACTAGAGAGGTGTGTGCACGAGGCAATCTTGGAGCCCATCAACATTGAAGAAGAGGGCAGACAAAAAAACCAAGAAGGTATGGTCAGAGCAGGAGGAGAAGAACCAGGAGAGCAAGCCACTGAAGACACAGAAGGAATGAAGTGTTCTGAGGAGGTCAAAGGCCACCATGGGTCAAGTCAGGTATATGTTACTGGGTTTTTCTTTGGAGAACTTAGCAAGCAAAGAGTCCACAGCCCTCTGGGGGCCCACAGTCTGGGTGATGCTGCAGAATGACTAGAAGGTGAGGACAAGCAATCCATTTGGCTGGACTTCTGCAGAAGGCCTGGCTCAATTCCTGCAAATTTCCAACAAACAAACCAAACCCAGGGTGAACGATTAGAACCATCAAATCAGGAAGATCATGCAAAAAGAATTTTAAAAAACCAATTTTTTTTTTAAAGAAAAGAAAGTATTCCATCTCCTTTGGAAAAGAAGGAGAAAAAGGCAGTGATTTCACTTTGGTTTATTTTTTTCCCAACCTCTGGCTGTTAACAGGTCACAGCTACTGTCAGGAAGCTGGGTTTTTACTAATAGTGAGAACCAACTCTAAAGCAAGCCTGAGGAGTTTGGCAGCCACTTTCACAAAAGTTTACATGCTGAAGAGAACAGCTGACGTCATCTCAACATGCTTCACCGAATTACTGAAACAGACATCACTTTCTCAGGGGGTCAGGAAAAGCAGCAAGCAGGCCATATTCATGCCCACAAATTTTTACTGAACACCTATTTTGTGCCAGCCCTTGAGAAGGTACTGAGAAAAAGCTACAAAGCTGACTAAAATAACTCCAGGGTTAGGCAAATAGGCCAGTGGAACAGAACAGAGAACCCAGAAATAGCCCCACTTCCATATATAATCTGTATGACAGAGGAAGCAGTGGAGGTCAGGGGGAGAAGATGGACTATTCATTAAGTGGGGCTGAGTTAAATGGTTATTCATACAAAAAAACTGAATTTGTATTCCTACTTCACACCATCCACAAAATCAATTCCAGGTGAATTAAAGACTTAATGTGAAAGGCAACATTTTAAAGCATTTAAAAGAAAGTCTTATAACCTCAAGAAGGGAAGGATTTCTTAAATAAGACAAGTCATTATTGTAAATGAGAATAATGATAAATTCAACACAGTAAAATTAAACACGTCTATGTATCAAAAAATGCTGTAAAGAAAATAGAAAGACAAGCCACAAACTGAAAGATGTTCGCAACACATAAACTGATGAAGTTCTTGTTATCTAGATTATATAACAAACTCTTATTAATCAATAAGAAAAAAGGATGAATACAAGCTAAAAGAAAAATGGGCAAAAGTCATGAATGATATGTCACAGAATAGGAAGCATGAATGAAAAAAAAAGACTATGAAAGGATATCCAGGCTTTTATCAGAGCAATGCAAAGTAAAACTTGGTGAGATATACATTTATCCACTAGTTGGGCAAAAAATTAAAATCAGCCAATGACAAGTGTTGGTGAGGATATAGAGCAACAGGAACTCTTTTAATTAGTACCAGTATTTTAATAGGCAGCTTGGCATTTGTTAGTGAAGTTAAATATATGCATACCTTACAAACCAGCAAATCCACTTTTAGGTATGTGCCCTAGAGAAACTCTTATAGTGAACCAGCAGATTTGATCAAGAATGTAGCAGTATTGCTCATTAGAGCAGAAAACTGGAGGCCATTCAAATGTCCCTCAGTAGGTGAGTAAATAAATAATCATTCATTCATTTTATGAAATACAATATAGGAATGAAAATAAACAATCACCATGTATATCAACATGTATGTTGAGTGGTAAAGGCAATTCATAGAAGAACTTATTGCATAACATAATTTTCCCAAATCTTAGCATCTTCAAACAACAAGCACATACCATCTCACTGTTTCTAGGGGGTTGGGAATCCAGGGGCAGCTTGGCTGGGTGCCTCTGGCTTAAGGGCTCTCGTGAGATTGTGGTGAAGCTGTCAGTCAGGGGCCGTGGCCTCATGCCAAGGCTCGACTTGAAGGGTGTCTGCTTCCTGGCCCACTCCTGAGGCTGTTGGCAGGCTGTGGTCCCCCAGCCTGTGGGCCTCTCCACGGGGTGGCCTCATGACACGTTGGGTGGCTTCTCCCAGGGACAGTGATCCAAAAGACAACAAGAGACAGCTCAACCCAAAGAGGAGTTACAGTCCAATCTCAGGAGTGACAGCCCATCGCTCCTGCCATCTTTTATTTGTTAAAAGCAAGTTAGGAGGCCTGGGGCCCACAGAAGAGGAGGGGATTACAGGAGAGTGTGACTACTAGGAGATGGGGACCATTGGGGGTCACTCTGGAGGCTGCTAACCACACTTGTGTGGGATGAGTTCATTTTCAAAAAGTTCAGAAGCAGGAATAATTAAATTACATATTGTTTAGGTATACTTACCTAGGTGGAAGCACTATGAAGAAAAACAAGGAAATGATAAACATGAAATTCAGGATATTGATTATCTCTGGGTGGGGGCAATGGGAGACACGATGGGGAGGGCACCCAAGTAGACTCAACAGATTGGAGTCGGATGGTGGGTTCCTGGATGTCTATCTTATATTTATGCTTCATAACTTATTTTTGTGTTATGTATATTTTTGCTTTTTTCTCTTTAGTTTGGTTCTATGTTTGATTTTATCAAAGTTATACCTGCCTACACTTCAGAGTCAATTGTTTGGTAGAATTTCCTGTCCTCCACAAGCTCCTTCCATTTTGTCTTCTTCAGAGGCAGCTACTTTCATCTCCTTTTGCTAAGTAGTATTTACCTCCACATCTCTATATAACATGCTTGTATTGCTACTTTTTGATGCTTTGCTTTTAGGCGTTATCTATTAACTTCCCTGTATGGAAGGTAAAGATTTAGATCTCTTTCCTCCTCTCCGACTCTTCTTCTTTCCCCCATCCTCCTTTCATCATATTTTTGGTTAGATCGGTAATCAGTGTTTACATTAAACAGTCGACACTAAATTGACTCTATTCGTAATTGAGCCTTGAGTAAAGTATGGTAGTGTTTCCTTTCCCGTGGAACTTTTTGTTTTCCCTGGAGTTGTTAATTATTATGTTTGATTAGTTTTCTATGTATTTATCACCAGTTCAACTCCAAACTGCCAGTTGTCTAAATCTCTCAGGATGTTGAGGCACATCAGATTTTCCATCAACCTCATCTTCTTGGAGGAATTTCTCCCAGAGACTTCTGACCTGCTGCCGTCTAAACTGATTGCCATCTACCCTGGCTCCCGGCCATGGTTCAAGGATTCCCCTGCACCGCTCCCTGGGCCTCCCTTTTCTCTGTCAAGTCTCCAGTTTCGTATGTCCCATGCCTTGTCCTAGGTCCTCTTTTTTAGTTTACTCCTTTGTTTTGATGAAGCGTATCCTCTTGTGGCTTCCTGAGGAAAGGGTTTGTGGAAGGTAAATCTTTGAGACCCTTGCACATCCAAAATGTCTTCATTCCACCCTCCTACTTAACTGATAACTTTGGATGGACATAGAATTTTGGGTTGGAAATAATTTCCCTCCCTTATTCTGTGGACTTCTAGCTTCTGGTATTGCTGTGAGAAACTCCAAAGTCATTCTGATTTCTGAATTTTTGTATTGGACCTCTCTCCTCCTCCTCCTCCCCTCTCACCCCCCATCTCTGGAAGTGCTATAGAATATTCTCCTTTCCCTCTAGTGTTCTGAGATTACACAATGATGTGCCTTGATGTGAGTCTATTTTCATCCACTGTGCTGGGACAGTGAGCCCTTGATTTAGAAACTTGTGTCCTTCAATTCTGGGAAATTTTTTGAATAATTTCCCTAATGGCTACTTCACTCCTTCTCCCCCCCCCCCCCCAGTTCTCTCTTTCTGGAACTACTATTATTTGTATTGGTACAATGGTTCACTAATTTTCTCATATTTTCTAGGAGACTTTTTTTGTATAGCATTCCATTCTTGTTTCATGGATGCAATATCTTATTTTATCTCTCTGAAGATGGTAATTATACCTTTTTTTTCAAAGTGTTTTTCTCTTTGAATGGTTGGTGTTTGATCCAATGTCATTTTTCTTTGTTTGATTGATTTAGCCTGTCTTTAATGTTAGAGACTCCTCAGGTATCTGAGGATTCCTGGTTGTCTGCTTAATTTTAAAAGTGGGGGACTAAAAATATTTGTTTGTAGAGGTATCTGAGGAGAGAGCAAAACTAAATATGTGCATTTAATCCTCCATCTTTACCCAGTCACGTGGTCTTCTGGATCTAGCATTTATTTCATACTATTAAAAAGTGAAAAAAAAAAGCATAGTCCACACCCAGAGAGATAAATTAATAGCTATAATAACTACCCTCATCAGCTCAAAGAAAATCTACACCTTTTCCTTCTCAGCCATTAAAGAAAAACATTTAACTGTATGCCCCCCCACCATTCCCTTGCAAAAAATAGCACGAGATTAACATGCGAATTTGTGAAATGTGTAAACCACTCTAAAATTATGAATAGGTTTGGAAACAATTTCTCCCTCCTCTCCACTCCCACAGCCCTGAATCACCAGCCCGGCTTTCTCGCTCATCACTTCCTGCTTGGTGAGTTGCATGCGTGTTTTATCTCCACGATGATGGTCCAAGCCTCTGGAGAGCAGGGTCCATGTCCAATTCACCTCGGCATCCCCAAGAGTCCCCACCAGAGGAGAGATCATTGAAATTTGACAAATGATGAATGAATGACACCCTGAAGATCTGCTTCTCCTCTCCTCAACACACACAGTTAGCACCAATGGGAGCTTCTATGGTGAATGAAAAAGAATCCCACAAGAACATAAACAGAGTTTAGGAAAAAAAATATTAAGTAGTAAATCAGGCATCACTGTAAAAAAGAGGGCAGATAAGCTGTTGCTTTCTACTTAATTTCACTTTGATTTCCTGTAATCTCTTACATCAGAGTCAGCCCATCTGTAAGTAGGATGGTCCATGTCCTGAGGGCAGCCCAGGAGCCAGAGAATGAGAATTTAAGCCTCATAGTTTACAAGGAAAGGAGTATGATGGGACCCACTTACACACCAAAGTAATTAAATGCCAATTCTATGGTTCAGCATCCAAGGCTCTTCTTTGTTCCTGCAAACCTTTTAGCAGTTCTCCTTATCTGGCACCTGCCCTTTTTAAGTCAGTCTTGCATGTAGCTTCTAGAAGGGTCATCCTCAAGTACCAAATGTCTCATGTCCCTTCTTTGCCCAAGAACTTACAGGAGACTCCTTTCGGCCCTGTGTCAAATAATTCTTCTGCCTAAACTTCAAGACATCCTCATGAACGCCTCCGCATTCCACCATTGGAACCCTCTCCCTATTCCACTTGTGACTCCCTGCCCCTGTATTTTTCTAGATATTGTTTCCCAGTCTGATAACACCTGCCCCCCTCAACAACAGCAATAATTGCTGACATTTAGTGAGCGCTGACTCTGGCTGGTAATGGTTATGGATTATTTTACCCTACCCTCTATCAGTAGAAAAGGAAACTGAGTCACAGAGAGGTTAAGCCACTTGCCCACTGCCTTGGGCCAGTGAGGTGGAGCTGAGGCTTGGACCTAGGCCAGCCAAGTTCAAGACCACTTGTTCACCTCCTCACTGCTGAACTGTCTCAACCTCATCGCTGTCAAACCTGGCTCTCACTCTACAACATATGTTTTTGTGGGGCTGGCTTGTCATGTGGAGCCATCTTTCAGTCTTCCCGCTTCTGTACTGCCCCCTCCTCCCTCACCCCCACCCCATATACTCACTCTGCCCCTGAGTCTTGCTGCTTCACATTGCTCCTGGGGAATGATTTCCCACCAGTGCTTCAGCATGGGCTCTCAGAGCCAGGGTGCCACCCAGAAGAAGCAGCCACTGCCTCCTTTCCTCCCTGCAGGAGTGCAGCAAGCCAGTGGTGAAGGGGAGTGCATTGGTGTGCGGGGCTGGCAGAGCAGGGCTGGCAGAGCAGGGCTAGCACCAGAATCCCAGGGATGTGGGGGGGGGCAGCTGCCTGTCCAAGGCCATGTCAGGACTGGGATGGGGCTGACACCCTGAGCCAGAGTCGGGGGCAGACTCAGTCCTGGGGATCAGAGTTGAGTGTCACCAACCCATCCTACTAAAAGATGGCCAGAGGAGCAGGCACGGGGAGGTGAGGCTGACTGAACAGCTGGCTGCCATGGGGCTCTCAGAGTAGCAGTAGTGTCTCTGGGGAGCAAGTAAAGCTGGCAGTTGAGGGCAGTCAGGTTGTCCTATCAGCAGGGCTTTGGGGAGGGGATATCTGTTCTTCAGATGTCCCCCTGGAGTGCCAGTCACCATGCCCTTGTGCAGACAGCTAAGAAAAGGCTAATGCCACACCCTCTTGTTCCTGGGAGAGGACTCCAGAGGGGCTGGAAAGCCTGCCAGTGATGGGGCAGCTGGGACCAGCAAGGGCCAGCTCAGGTTGGGGGCAAAAGCTGCCACCTGCCACCTCCCCACTGTCTCGGCACACCTGCTTCTTGCCTGGCTACCCTACCTGTGGCTGCCATCTTTTCATTATGTCCTGCTCACCACCTGCAGACCTGTCTTCCAGGCAAGCCATGTCAAATTGTCATTCCCTTGCTCAAGGACCTAGAACAGCTTCCAAGTCCTCTAAGATCAAATCCAAACTTCCTCTCCTGGAATCCAAGGCCTTCTGAAATCTGATCCCTGAGCTCCAAAGCCCCCTCATCACCTACTACTGGAGTCTAGGACCCCTCTTCTCACCAAACTTCCTCATCACCCACCCCCTTTCAGGACACACAGTTGTCCTTCCTGCCTCTGTTGATGCCCAGTGAAGCAGCAAAAAGAGCAGGAGCTTTGCTCAGTTATTTCCTGTGTGTTCTTGGCCAAGTCACTCAATGTCTCTGTGCATCCAATTGCCCACCTGTAAAATACCTCAATGGATGTTGTAAGAATTGGAGCATTTGTATACAAAGTGCCAGCCACATAGTATGTGCTCAATAAATGGTATCCATCACACTGTGCTCATGTGTTCCCTGACTTACATGCCCTGCCCCTTCATTCTGCCTAGCAGAGCTTCTGCCTCCTTCCATCTGCAGTTGCACCTAGAAACACCTGCCAATTACTCAGCGGGCACCAGACCCTGTGGCAGTGTGGAGAATACTGACGGTAGTAGCTAATACTTCCTGAGGGCCTCCTGTGTGCCAGATCCCATCCCAAGCATGTTATGTGTATTGATTCATGGAATCCTTGTTAGTAACTAAACTCTATGGACCAAAACTCCCAAATGGCTTTGTGCTCTCTCCAACCAGGTTGATTCGGTCTCCTTGGCCCTGTCTCAGCTTTCCCCCATCCAGTGGCCTCCGATTGGCTGGCTGGGGGATTTTATCAAGGGATGATATCCCTACGGGATAAAATGTGAGTCTGTTGTGTGTCGTTCAAGGGTCCTTCCCCAGCTGATGCTGTTAGAGAACATTTGGGAAAAGGATGGGCCTTCACCAGCCCTCCTGCCCCAGGCTGCAGCCAGGCCAACATGCTGCGCTTTGTGCCAAGCCCTGGCCTTTCGTAAGGGCTTTCTCTTTGCCAAGGATACCCTTCCCTGCCCTGCCTGGAAAACTCAAGCCTTGCTCCTCTGTGATGCCTTTTCTCACTAATCCCCTTGCTTTGGGGTCAAGTTCATCGCCCTCTCCTTTCTAACCCCGAGGTGCCTTGTTCACCCGCTTGTTACACCCTCCTGCAAATGTCTGTATCCTGGAAGGACTTCTCCCTTGGGCCGAGAGCCCTAAGGGCGGAGCCTGTGTCATGGTTGTTTTTGTATTTCAGTATTTGACCCAGAGCCTGCCCAGCACACAGCGGACCTCAGTGTTTGGGGATGGAGGGAGGAAAGAGATGGGTGGAATGGGCGTTCCAGGCAGAGGGAGTGAGGATGACATGTTCCCAGCTGGCTCCCCCAGGACAGACAGCCATGAGCTGTGACCACCTCAGAAGGGGAGGTTGACCTTCTGCGGAGACCCCAGAGCCTCCCCTGGAAATGGCACCGAGAGCCCTGGGCTGCCACTGCCCCTCCAGACACTCAGGAGATGCCAGTCTTTGGGCTCCATCAGCTTTCTTACAGGAAATTGCTAAATGTTTTTGGTAATTTTTTAACATCTTCCCTGTATAGGAGCTTGTGATTTCAGATTAATCACCTTCACATGCATTTTGACAGTCAACTTGGAAGAGAAAATTTAAATTTTATTACTGCACGATTTCATCCAAAGCTATTCTATCAACACCAAAAGGCTATCTACAGAATAATGTGCAAAGCACAAAACATTCTGCCTCTGGGACCAAGCTCATGGTGGGGGTTGGTTTGGGGGGGGTTGGGGAGGTGGAGGCAAGACCTGGGGATGGGGTGGGGGTGGTTGGGGCACCTTCAACAGCCCAGAGATCTGTGTGTGCCGCCATCACTGCTGCCCCCTCCCCAGTGAACTATCTAATTTCCTTGCCCCTCCTGCAGGTTTGTCCACAGCCTCTACTCCTGGGAATGGCAGTTTCTCTACTAATTCCTGTGTTCCCCTTGGCAGGTACCACGACCAGCAGGATGTAACTAGTAACTTTCTGGGTGCCATGTGGCTCATCTCCATCACATTCCTTTCCATTGGTTATGGGGATATGGTGCCCCACACATACTGTGGGAAAGGTGTCTGTCTCCTCACTGGCATCATGGTGAGTACCCGCTTTGCCCACTACCCTATCCTCAAAATGCTGCCAAGAGCAGAACCCTTCTTTGTGAGCCCAGAGGTGCCTTTCTGGTCCAAGGTGGTGGTTGCTCATTAACAGACCTGCCTGCAGGTTCCCTGCACATAAAAAGGCAGTTGGGAAATCTGCAAGGGTTTCCTGCTTTTTAGTTGACATTTCTAAGGTATGAAGAAGGCCCTGGTTCTTGACAGTGAATGGTCTCTTCGCAGCCCAATAAAAGCAGGCTGAGCAAAGCTGGCCAGGAATCTGACCCACCCTGTCCCACCCTGCCCACCTGCCTGCTTTGCTGGCCTCCAGTGAGGACCAGGGTTTGTGGTTTACTGTCCTCCTGCCTGACCCCTGACCCCACAGACCTTGGCACCATTTCTGATTAAGTTTAGTGGAGCTCACAGGGGTGGGGACCCAAGAAAGAGCATTAAACTGGTTGAGAGACTTGCATCTTGGACGTGTTTGGCCATTGGTGGGTTCCTGGTTTGGCTCCAGGGCCCTGGGCCTGCTCCTGACACCCCGGGCTGTGGTCCCGCATCTGTAGTGGAGGGCACTGGCTCTGAGGGTCAGGTCCTTACCAGCACTGGCACCTGGCAAGGCCATGCCTCCATGCCCACGTCTTCCCCAGTGCCCCTCGGCTGGGCTACATCCTTTCAAGGTGCATTTCTCCTGCCCATGGTCGCCCCTTCCCCATCCCGACACGTACGTGCAGAGGCCCACATGCGCTGCCCATCACATCAGCATCGTAGCGGGGTGAGAGGAGGGATGGGGGATCCAGAGGCAGAAGCTGGAGTCTGAATTGCCACCGCCAGCCCTAACCATGGCCTCCTGGCAGAGCACTGCCCATTGGGACCTCAGCATTCTCGAGTGTCAAGTGAGGAGTAAGGGCTGTCTTGCCCTTATCACTGGCTTAGGATGAGGCCCAAATAAAAGGATTGAAGTCCAAGTGCTATGTGATCAGTGAGGAGCCGAACAGGCCGTCCCCACTGGCAGAGCCCTCAGCATCCCCAGCCTCTTGACAGCCCCTTTGCTTGTGAGTTGTGAGGGGCTCCCTTGGCCTGGCAGTGCTTTAGGTCTAGAACATGCAGCCACTGCCCTGTGACCTCCCTCCTAGAATCTAGAACACAGAGTCTTGGAGCTGGGTGGGACCCTCTTTTCAGAAGAGGAAACTGAGACTCCCATCTAAGCCTGGGTAGCTCTGGGGGGAGCAGAGGGCATGTCGGGGTGGACGGGATGCTTGTGGCTTGGTTCCAGAAGCTCCGTGGTTGGACACTGCTGCCCGCCCCAGGAAAGTCCTCCATCTGCACCCCCAGATTTCATTCATCACCCCCATTTCTCCCGGGAGAAAGAAAGACCCTCCCTCTGAAAGGGAACTCTCTCCCTTCTGTAGTGGAAAGGGTGGGCTGCAGTCTTCCTGTGGGGTCCCAGTTAATGCCTTACCAGGGGTAGGGTCTCCCTACTGCCTCCTGTGGGCCTGATCTCAGGGGGTCAGCGTGGGAGTGAAGGGGGTCTCTGTGAGCAAGAAGGGCCATTTCAGGACTGGACACAGCCCCCTCCCCTTTTCTGACTGAAACCCAGAGTTGGGCCACATTAGCAGGCCCCTCCTGAAACAGCAGTTAATGACAAATCTTAGCGCCGGGGTTGAGCTAAATCATGGGTGAATGTAAGGCTTTAGAACAAACACCTCCCAGTGTTTAGTAGGAGTCTGCCTGGCACAGCTCGAGCTGTCACCAGGAAACCAGAGAGAGAGTCTTCCTACCAGAAAGCTGGCCAAAGCTTTCCTGTCTCCTTAAAGCCACCCCTGGGGTGTGGGCTTTGTGCCTCGAACCATCCCTTGGGGGCCTGCACAGAGCCCGGCTGCCAATAGGTAGATGGACCCTGCTGGAAGCCTTGGTTATTTTTAAATACCAGCCCTTCTCCCTCACAGCACGGGGCTGTGCTCCTTGAAACTCCCATACCCCCTGCTTCTAGAACTCTGGTAAAGCTGAGTGGAACGCATGGGGCTCCTCAGCCACCACCTTGCTGTCTCCTTGGGGTGCCATATCAGCAGGCTCTTTTGCTGCCTGGATCTACAGGAGCTCCTTGGAAGGGAAAGTTTGGTTCCTTGTGGAGAGAGGTGTGATCAAAGAGGAAAGAGCAAACCACAGATGAGGAGGAAGTGATACCACCTTCAATATTAGAAATACAGCATACACTTTTCATCTCGTTTTGCTTGAGAACCCACTGGCTAAAGAGATACCTTTCTAGATACAGAAACAGGATGCTTTTCTTTATTCATCATCAGTGTTTTTACCCAAATTAAATTCACTTGCCTCGTCCTGGGGTCTACCACAGTGAAGCACCCTGAAAGCATTTTTCTAGCAAATGTGATTTTCTCGCTGAGTCACTCCTTTCAAGGGTTTCGCGTTGCTAAGAATCACTCCCTCCCAATACTATGTATATCTCCTGATTATTATTGCAGAGGGCCTTTTCTAAAGGTAGGGCTTCCTGTTTGGTTGCCATGGACACCACGAAGGCCAAGGCAAGGCCCGCTTGGGAAGGGAAAGGAAGGATTTGTGTGTGCGGGCTGTAAATAGTCTTAATCATTGTTTTCTCTTGGCAATCCCAGTAACGGTGTAATTATCAACCATTAGGCAGGGTGTATAATTGTCTGAACAACTTGACATTGCTGGCACAGACCTGGTGTGTTTGAGAGATTTCACCCACAAAGGCAGACATATCAAAGCCCTGCCTCCTTCTATAAAGAATTTTCATGATAACTGTCAGAGAGGGAAAGCTGTCCATGTTTAATACGCAGAATTGGAAATAACAGAATTTAAAGATGTGCCTGTGCTGGCCCCCCTTTGCTGCCTGGAAGATCCTCGGGGTCCCCAAGTCTGCTTGGTAGTAACCTCATTTCCATAGAGTCACTTTCTAAAGCTGGACTCACTGTGTGGACCCTTTCATAAGTAATGGACAAATAGACAAAAGCTTCCAGGATATCTGCTGGGGACACTGAGCTTTTCCCCAAAGGCTTCATGAGCAATGCCTCTTTGAACTGCAAAAGGAAATTGATGATGAAGTAAAAGGTAGCACAAATGGAGTCATTTTAGGAGGAGGGAAAAAGAGGGCTCAGCAAGACATCTGCTTCATGTCAGTTTTAGAAGATGAGCTTCTCCCTGAAACACCTTGGTTTCAGACCAATTGATGTTATTTTAGTTGTTACATGGAATCTGTTGAAGAAACAGGATCCAACTGTAAATCCTCCAGGCTTCCCTCCTCCATGTGTCACTTTCATTTATGTTTTATTTTATTTTATGCTTCTTTAGTTAAGAACTCCTCATCCTTTCCCGCCTTGGGATGCTTGTTTTTCCAGCTTCTGAGGGTTTCCAACTGGAAATTGACTCCTAGAAGGAAGAAGTGGGAGGACGGGTGTGGAGTAGGCTGGGTCTCTGATCTGGGTACAAGTTTATGGACGGATTAGGAGTGTTCACCCCATCTCTGCTCCTCTTTGCTCTCTGGTCACCCATGTACTTTGGAAAGGAGGGCCTACTTAGAGGTGAGCCCTATGCCCAAATAGGAGTAAGGCAGAGAAGACCCAGGGAGGACAGTTTGTGTCAACTGGGATTCTAGGCTTGGCATGTCTGAAGGCAAAAAGTCTGAGCCATGGATTTGCTTGACAGCCTGACCCCATGGAAGTCACACCAGCAGCTGCTCACCCTTTTCTGTCCCACTCCCATCTTCTCCTCACATGCCCTCTCTGCCCACCAGCCATTTCTCAGATTCCACACCAGGACAGCATGATTTCTCACACACCAAAATTAGCCAGGTCCTTGGCAGTTTGCCTCTTTAAACCAACGTGCAATCACTGCCACATCACACAAGGGCCTCCAGGCTGCCAGCATAGCTCGGTCAGACTGGTAAGACCATCTGGGCAAAAGATCCAACATTCCAAAAGGAACATAGGTGGTCATTCCACCACTTAAAGATGAACTATCCCATGATAGTTCTTCTAAAGAGCCAAAATTGACCATTAACTTCTGACTCAAGTCTTAGTCAAGCTCCTTGTTCTACCTTTCTTCCTCTCTCAATCTCATTAGCCTGTCCTTTTGTCTTATTCCTCTGTTTCCTCCTTTCTTCTTTCCCTATTCTGTTCCAGTCTGTTTAGGATGAAACACAACTTGCTCCCTTTCTTATTGTCCAGCTCTTTCTCTCCCTATTCCCCACTCCCACCCCTAACTGTCTCCTCTCCTTCTGTCTCTTTCTCCCCCCCCATACACACACACACACACACACACACACACACACACACACACACACACACTCATTCTAGACAGCATCAGTAGTCTGGACTTCAGCACTCTGTCCACCCCTTTCTGAAGGTTGCTATTGTCTGACCCTGTCTTTATAAGGTCACCAGTTAATGGAAATGACCAGGTTAGGCTTTATTTTCAGTGACTTCCCTAATTACATACAGACGATGACTTTTCTAAAAGAAAAATAAAGCTGGGAGTATCCACTGCTATCAATTTAAGTTGAAATTAGGGGTTAAGTACCCAGCATTCTCCAGAGAAATATCCACAAGGGAGTCCTGACATCTTTAATGTGAAAGAAACTGGGAAATGCCATCTAGTCCATTCTCCTGCTTCCACACAGAAATGTATCTTAGCCACATAGGACAGAGGGTTCCTTTGCTAAAATGCTCTAGTTTCCAATTAGAAGTCCTTTGCACTCAACCAACTAAGCAGTGAGCCACGGTAAGAACCCTGGAGCTTTCCATTTAGACTCTGGAAATTTGGGTTGGTGGATGATTCAATTAAAATTTAATTCAATTTCAAATGACCTGGTGAGCTAAGGGGACTCCCTCTTCACGCTTATCTGGCCCCCAGCTCTCTCAGGGATGATTTAAGCAGAGTTTTGCCTGAACCCAGGGAGATGAAGGCAAATGGTGCCTGGGAAGATCCCCTCCATCTGATGTTCCATTTTTAACAACATGATATATCCCCCTTTTGGAGCTTTCAGCCCAAAGTACTCTTGGAACTCCACATAAAAGAGAGGGGTTATACTTGGTCTGGTTGAGGAGAGGGAGCACACAGCTTTCCTCTGGAACATCTTTTAAGCTATTTTTTGCTTTTGGAGACCTGGTTAAATTGATTACAGCTACAGGCCAGGCTGTCCAACTGGCTATCTCCTTTGAACACTGGGCACAGAGTCTCCTGTAAGTCACAGATGCCAAGGAAACATTGGGAGGAAAATGAGGTCAGAAAAGGAAAGCTGACAGACTCATTTTTTTTTCATTTTGTTGTGCTACAAATGGGTGGATGACCAAATAAACCAAGAAACACTGGATTGTTTTAATGGGAACTCTTGTGAAAAGCTAAGGGACAGCAGTGCCTAACTTCAGCTGTGCCAAAAAGTTACACAGGCCAGCCTTTGTCTGCTGTGGGAAAGGAGAGAAAGAGATTATAAAGGGGAGAATAGGAGATTGGGCTGCCCATGTGCTTTCCTCCCAACTCTGTTACGGATTACAGTACCTTTGGAAAACATTCTTTTCTGTCCCTCCCACATTTGGTAAGACACAATGAGCCAAAAATGTTACTGATATATTAGTTAAATCCTGAGATCCCAAACTGCTGAACTGGGCTCTGTGGCAAGCACAGTTACTGTTCGGCTTCTAGAGGGTCAGACTTCTGGCTTTAATAAGTTTATCTTCTCCCTCCTGAGTGGAGGTCGGGGAAGCACAGGAACGGAGGGATGGCCCCTGACAAGACTGCACGCTTTTCTGAGAATGGGGTCAGGACCGGGGTGACTCCCTTGGGCCTGAGGAAGACTAGGGAGGAGTGATTCTCTCACTTCCCCCAGTGCTCACAGGCCACTCGAGGAACACAGTGAAGAGGATTTAAAACTCCCCCAGGACACTATTGGAATGTGCTGCTTTCCTTTCCCTGCTCATTTACCAGATGGTCATGCCTGCATCCAAAGGGTCAGGAGAGAAAAAGCGAGTCCTGCCATGGTGGAGTTGGGGCAAAGCCCTCTTTCTTTCACTCATTCCTCCCTGGTGCTCCCCTGGAGTGAACACCACGGGCAGGATAGGAACACTATTCTGGAAGATTCCAGTGGCTTCTGTAGGTTCACTTAAAATCCTGGTTGTGGGTAGAGTGTCGTTGCTGCCTTTAAAAGTCTCTGCCTGATGGTGAATGCATGAGCCTCTCGGTGAAGGCAAGAAAGGCCAATCCTTGGTGCTGAGTCACAGAACAGAACTTCAGGTAAAACGACCCAACTGGGGGAACAAGCGCAGGCATTGAGTGCACCTGCTCATGCCAGCCCACGTTCTTCTTGGAGACGGTCTTTGGGGAAAATGTATTGCCTCTTCATTAGATTATTTTCAGGGAGACTCTCAACCCTCAGCAGGTGTTCCATCCATATTCTAATTTATGCATGGCCTTCCTTCCTCCGGGGCCACTGGTCTGCAGCTGACAGTGGTGTTGGGACATGCAGGGGATAGGGAGGGCACATGTGGACCCTCTGTCTTCTGCTGCACTTCATGGTTTGGAGGAGGACCTGGTGACTATCCATTGTTTTAAATGACCCCCAGTCTCCCAGAGGTCAGCTGTGGAGCACAAGGCAGGGGGCATTGCAGCACCCCCTTCGTGGGTGAGGGAGTCAGCCCCGACAGGTTTCGTGGCTTGGTCTTGACCAGCCCGAGAGCTCAAGTCCCACTCCACTCCCGGGAAACACCCACAGTGGCCCAGGCCACGTCGGGTCTTTCTCCTGGGCCTTGCCTCTTAGTGATGGGCTCTCTCCCCCTCTGGCCCTCTTGCTGTCCCCCCACAGGGTGCCGGCTGCACTGCCCTCGTGGTGGCCGTGGTGGCCCGAAAGTTGGAACTTACCAAAGCGGAGAAGCACGTTCACAACTTCATGATGGACACTCAGCTCACCAAACGGGTAAAATGCCACATGTTCATGTCTTAACGGGGGACTCTAGACCAATGTGGAAGCCAATCAGAAAGAAAATAGTCAGATGGCATCGGGCAGGGCCACGCCTTCACCTGGAGCGTCGAGGAGGCCCAGACACATGCAAACAGCCCACACAAAATGGGTGCAACGCCTTAACTCTCCATAGCCTGTCTTCTGTTAAATCACAGCACGTGGTTCAGGCAACCAAATAATTTTCCTGATAATGAAATTTATAGCAGACAATCGTGTAACCTGCCCCGTTGCCTAATGATAATAAATGGATCACCCAGCATGGGACGTTTTGGTTTATGCTCAAATATGTTCGTGATTCTTGCTAGGAAGGACAAGAAAGTCTTAAAATGGTATTAGAAATGTATCCAAATTCAGTCCTTTTAAAAAAAAATCATTAAAATCATCACTCTGGTAGAACTCACATTCCTAAACATTGTTGCTCATCAAGCGTCATCATCCAATTTTCTCCTTTTGGGTTTTCCAGATCCTGTTTCTCACTTGTACCCTTATGAAAGTGGTTAAGGAGGATGAAACTCTGAAAATATGCCAGAATGGGAAGATCATTTAGCAGCTAAAAGTCTGACACCCCACTGTATTGTCAGAGAAGAAAAGCCCCATTTAGAAGAGACAGAAACGAGTCTTTCAGTGTAACAGCAGGCCAAATGAGCAAGGCAGGAGCTGTTTATTTAATGACAGCTTTTATGGAAAATTCTTTAGAGCTGCAGGCTGAACCAAGGTCAATAGGATGTTTCCTGCAAGACTGTCTCCTCTCTGAGACTAGAGAGGATCAAAAGCCAGGGCTGGGGGTACGAGCCTCCCATAGCAGGTTCTCCTCATTTAGGACTAAAGTGGGTTAGGGAATTCATGAGCAACCAAGTTTTGATTTGGTTTTTTGAAAGCTGAATAAAATATTCAGTGATTAACGCTGCAGAACAGTAAAAATACGTTCAAAATGGAGACAAAGGCTGAAAGGGAGAACAAAAAGAGAGAGAGCGAGCGACAGAAAGGGAAAGCATGCACGAGCTCTTAGGGAAGGCAGGGGGAGAATGTGCAGTTGCCAAGGCCTGGCCAGTCCCTTGACAGAATTATTTATGGTGTTTGATTGTTTGATTACATGTATTGGGTTCTTTAAAGCACCGCCACAGATGTTAAAAGGAGCACTCATGGTACAGGCAAATATCCTTATGTTATTGACATATGAATGGCCAAACATGGTACCTCCTGGCCCTGAGCTAGTGGTTGTACAAAAGAAAACATGATTTGTAGCATCGAGATGGCAGAGACTGAAGGCTGTAACCAGGGGTAAAGCCAGCCTGAGTTTTCCCACGAAATCCTGTCACCTGGCTGTTCTCCCTCAGTCCCCTCCATGCTGCATTCCAAAGTCATGTTCAGTATTAAGGAAATTTTAAAGGTTATTGGAACATCTAAATGCAAATATATTTGCATCTATTATCCTGAAACAATTTAGCGATGCGGTTAACTACATACAGGTATGAGGGGAGAGAATTTGTGTCTCCAAAACCTCCTCTCCGAAGCTGTTTACCTAGATCAGAGGCATTTAACAGTCTCTCTGTTTATTCTGATTTGATTTTTTAAACCAAGTGTACACTTTGTATTTCATACTCTTCCTTTGTCCTCTCCCTTTGTCATTCAGTAAATCAGACACTAGAGGAAAATAAAGCAAAAGAAAGCCAGCTCCCTTATAGCACCAGGAAAATAAGCAATTTTTCTGAAATA
This sequence comes from Bradypus variegatus, assembly GCA_004027775.1. Taxonomy (NCBI): domain Eukaryota; kingdom Metazoa; phylum Chordata; class Mammalia; order Pilosa; family Bradypodidae; genus Bradypus; species Bradypus variegatus. The sequence continues at coordinate 21,215 of PVKY010000510.1, forward strand.
TAATTGTAGAAGACGACGTGATTGTATCGTGGTGGCTAATTTCAATGTTTCAAAAATAATTCTCTAAAATCCTCCTCGAGTCCAGTTATTTGTTGAAAAGTAAGCCTGAAAATCAAATCAACAAATATTTATTGTGCGTCCATGAGTGCAAGGCACCTTTTTAATTAAATAACATCTCACTTTTTTGGTAACACCTGAATCTGTTGAAATGTTCCTTTAATATCTAATATCTTTTCCCAGAGAAATAAACAGCACAACCTGGCAGTACCAGGAATTCCAAAGTTTCTTTAATATAACCTTAATTAAAATGAAACAGAAGACTTCCTTGGACTGCTGTAGTTTTAGCTGACTTTGTCCTGCTCACAAGAGGAGTGGCCCTTTCTTCCTCAGGTTACTAGTCTGTCCTCTCTCCACTCTAAAGGCCCATCGTGTCCAGCTGGAGTGGGTCAAAGAGGGGCTAAGCTCAGAATATTCATAAGATCCCAGTGGATTCCCAAAGAAAGATACAATCGTGCAAAGAACCAACTGTGGCATAATCGCAGACCTCTCAGTAGTGGACAGTTAGTAGATTGAACAGATAACAACAATCTCTTACAGGTACCCAAACCCTTAGTTCTGCAAACACCTATGCAAAAATAAATGGAGGAATTGAAATAATGATTTCGGTATTTTTATGAGCAATACTGAAAACATTCTAATATTTATTCCTTCTTCCTGTCTTCCTGCCATGGCCTTTATCATTAGATCCAGCACTAGTTTCACTGATTTATTTGCAGGGGGTGGGGAGTGGGAAGAACTGATAGCCCAAGACAAGACCTAAGTTTCTGATTTTCCCGAAACTGGTGGCCTTTCTTCTTTCACTTCTATAACTTGTCAAGCTTGGTGGCAACGGCATTTCCATATTTAATGCAATCTGATCTTTCCGCGCTAACTGCCTTTGTTATTCTATAATTACAACTTATTGCTAACCTCTGGGCTACTAGGTAATCTATACGTAAATGACAGACAGAGAGACTGTAGAAAAGATACTAGAGCCCCAGCTGCTCTCCCATGTCCTGGCTTTTCTGTTTTATGTAATTAAATATTCCTATCACGGAGGTCACTCCCCGAGTGCCACATCTGTGCTCAGCTCTGGGGACATCAAGATGTGCAAGAGGTGGCTCCTGCCCTCGGGCCTGATCTCTGGTAACTGACTGCTCCCCACAGAGTATTTTTCTTTTCTAAAAGAGAAGCTAAAAGGTAGGCTGCCCACAGACACACTCAGCTTAAAAGGTGCTGTGGACAGATGTTCTGTTCGCCCACCTGCTCTCCACCAGGATGATGTCGATGCCGTCAGCCCACACCATGGCGTGTGCAGCTGGCTGTGGGGTCTCTGACCCTTGTCACAACAGTTTCTTGCCCCAAATACCTCATCTAAGTATATTTCCCCATGGAATCAATGAGGAAGACCTAATCCAAACCCATGTCTTCTCTAAACTAGTTGCTTCTTCCTTCCCTGGTCTGCTAAGGCATAGCTGTTCTTCCAGTGTCCTGGCCCATCTCTGAGTCCTCGCTGCCCTTGACCCCACAGGAGGCCAAGCAGTGTCGGAGCCCGATACAGCTTTGCGTGGCTGTCCATGCCCTCGCCCTCTGCCCCATGACTGAGCGCCACCATTGTCTCGGTTTTGCACCATCATGACAGCTTGCTACCTTCTCTCCTCACCGGGGCCTCCCTTACCCCAGTCACCCCACACTTTGCTTCCCCGTGGGCCTTCTTAAACTCCACAGCTTAGCGCCAAACATACCACCGCTTGCTCAAAAACCTTTAGGAGTCCCCAGGCGCTACTAAACAGTGCTAAAGAAAGCTTTTCTTTAATTATGAGCATATGTCAAACTTTATCACAATCTTACTGGGGAAAAAAAAGCCCCCTTAGACTAATTTAAAGATTCACTCTTGGTAGGAAAATTTTATAGGAAAAGACAATGGTAGTCATTGTTCTACTAGATACAGAAAGTCTAGCTAAAACACACTAAACTCCTGACTGACAGCTGGTTGGGCAGGTGAGTAGATTCCAAGAAAAAGTCTTAAATCTCTTTAAAATTTATCAGATAGTCAATTAAGCATTTATCAGGAATGTTAATTTTCTCCAGAAGGAGACTGTATATTACATCCCTCACAAAAGTTCTGTCCCCAACAGGTTTGGTACAGTTTTTCTTTAACCTCATAGAAACACTGAGCTTTCAAGCTGGAGGGATGAGCCAGTTCTATCTAGATGAGAAAATTCACACCCAAAGAGGGGAGCTCGGGCCCATGGCCTATCAGCTAGCTGAGTCCTGGCCAGGCCACAGAGCTTGTTCTCAGGCTGGGAGGCAGCTCTCCAGCCGGGACCCAACAGGTTTTTTCAGAGAAGTCAGTTCCTTAGAACTCAGAATGGTGGTTAGAATCCCAGGTCGTCTGCTGGAGAAAAAAAGTCCATTTAGCTGAGCATCACATTAATAGGACTATAGCATTAACCACCATTCATTACAATGTTACTGTGGGGAAAGAGCTTCAGATGCCAACTTTGAACCACAGAAATACATCTCCTCCTCTCTCCCTGTCCCAGTTTCCTGCCAGCCCAGGGTGGAGCTCCCAGTTCTAAGTGTTCAGTGGCAGCCAACAGGTGAGGCAGGCAGAGAAGTCTAAAAAAAGGGAGGGTGGAATAGAATGGGGGAAGGAAAGAAATGAGGTGTAGCAGAGAGATGAAAAAAATGGCAGCCACAGGAAGACAGCAGGAAAGTCTGTGGGGGTGAGGTTGAGGGAATAGTGGGGTTGGCAGGTGGAGAAAGAGAGAAGGCCCCCCTTTTCCCAGTCCTGTGTGTAATGAATGCCTTCGTTTGAATGTCTGAAGACAGAGCTGGCCTGCAGGTTCTCAGATTGTGTGACCTCTATCATCCCTCAGTTTATCTCTGCTCATCAGTTTATCTCTGCTGCAGGAGTCTAACTCCTTGAAGTTATTTTAAGTCACACCCACCCTCCAGGCCTGATCTGTCTTCCTCCTTCCCTGACTCCAACCTCCAGGTAGAAAACGCCTTCCCCAAGACAGGTTCCTGGCAGCACAACGGGCTTGCTAAGGCACGCTTCTGGGGGTTCCACCAGTGGGACTCCTGGAATTACTCTCCCAGGGCTCACGGGGTGTTCTAGCCTCTCTCATCTTCCTTGTACCCCTGCTCCAAGTGACCTTCCTGCAACTGGTGATCTCCCTGTAATATCAAGGGGCACATTATCATTGCAGACAGGTGGCCAGAGCAAGCATGGAAGTGCAAAATGACACAGCAAAGAGCCACAGGAACAGACAGACATATGTGTTCTGTTTTATGTTTTCCTTTGTTTGGCAGGGGGAGGGATAGGAGGGAAAAAAAGCTGACATTTACTGGGGGCTCAATTAAGCTCCTATTTATTGAGGCATACTGTGGCCAGGCTCTGTGCTAAGGGTTTTAAATATACTCGCAATGAATTATCACAACAATCCCCATTTCACAGGTAAATTGTACTCACTCTCTAGCTCCCTACACTGCTTCATTTCTCTTGGAAGCACTGATTGCCTGATACTGTTTTACAAACTGCATATTATCTGTGTCCTCCACAAGATTATAAATTCCATGAGGGCAGGAATGTTATCTATTTGTTCCACAATATTCCCAGTTCCTAGAACAGTGTCCAGCCCCCTGTAAGCACCCATTAAATGTTTTTTGAATGAATAGATAAGGAAAATGAGTCTCAGAGAGGTTTAGTAATAGGTCCAAAGTGGAGATAATAATTCCATATATTTGTGAGGTTTTCCTGAGGGTTAATGAGACAAGGCAACAGAAAGTGTTTAGCACAGAGCTTGGCACATAGTAAATGCTCAGTAAATGTCAGCTGTCATTATTATTCAGATGAGTTTCTTGCCATGATATGAGAGCCCTTCCTAAAGTTTGTAGGTCACTGAGCCCATTCTCTGGCTCCATCAGAGTGAAAGCTTAATTTTTGTTGCTGTAGTTAGAGAATTTATAGACCCACAGAAAACAATTAGCCTGGGTGCTTCAGGGTTTTGGAGATGGGACAGCCAACCTTCCATACATAAATGGTCCTCTCCTAGTGGTCCCCAAGCCCATGCAATTGGGGGCAACCTCACTCATTCCCTCCCAGTGTGCCACTTCCATCCCAATCTCTGACCCATCCCACCCCCTTCCCCCATGAGTATCTTCTGGCCCCAGTTCCCTGCCCCTTAGGAGAGCCCAAAGGTAGCCAGCCCCAAGAGGAAACGGTGCTTAGGAGCCCTGTGGAGCTCAGGGAATTCCAGATTCCAGGAGGAGCACGTGGCCTCATCTGTCCCTCACTCCCAAAATGCTCGAAGCAATCAGCCAGGTGAATTGGAAAGAGACTCTGGTCACAGTAGCATTTACTGTCCACCTGGGAAAGCACAGTGCAGTTAAAAAGCCCATTTCTTTTTCTCTTGCAGATATTGATCTACTTAGCTTTGTGCCAGGCTGGTTGCTGGCACTTAATTTCAGAGTCAGCATCGGGGCTTGCATTTAACATCACTTTCCTGAATGCACAGGGGCCTCCCGTTCAAACCCATAAAGGTGATGGGACGGCCTCACTCAGCTACCCAGTACCTCACATTTAAGTGTAGGACATGCACATGGACAGCCTGTCCTGTCACATTGCTAAATAAGGGCTACGATGCTTAAAAAATAAATTCTGCTGTCCTTTCCCACTCCTTGATCCTGGAAAACAGGAAATAAATTTGTTTGTGCAGAGAAGAAATCTAGTCAGGTCTTTCCTTCAGACCACATGAAAACCTTATGTTCTTCTTGGTCTCGGCTCTTGTTTCGACATTGCCATTAGCTAGCTATGTGATTCTGGCTCTCCCATCTTATCTCTGAAGCTGTTTCTTCATTTTTAAAATGGGAGAGTGGGGGGTAGAGTTGGACTAGATGATGATAATGCTCTCTGAGTGGCACTTTATAAAGCACTGACATCCAGATTGACTCAGTTTGCAAACATTTACAGAGTCTGTGCTTCAGTTTCTTCATCTGCAAAATGGGGATAATATTGCTACCTGCCTGATAGGGTCATTGTGAGGATTAAATGAGTTTATACATACGACATACTCAGACCTGTGCCTGGCACCAAGTAAATGCTAGCTATTGCCCTCAGCTCCATCATCATCCTCATTTGGGCCTCACAACCACCTCACAACCACCCTGCAGGTAAAGGGTTCTTTTCTCTACCTCATAGATAATTAAGCATTTGCTCCTCAACGACTTAATCCGTGGCAGAACGAGGACTCAACTGCAGGCTTTTCCAGTTCCAAATGCTTGTTCCACACCAACCCAGAGACAATTGTCCAAAGCCAGTCAGCCTTGACATTCCAAGGCTCTGTCAGTATTCCAAAGAGGAGACTTGTGTCACCAGGGCCCTGGTGATGATCACCCCAAATGCCAGAACTGGTATTTTCCCTCCTGTTTTCCTTTGAGACTTTTTTTGGAGGCTAAGCACCAGGGGAAACTGAAGAAATCACGTGTCAAATTGTCCTCTCTTTCTACACTAGGACAGTAGGAGTACGTGCTCTGCAGAGAGAACGGCTTCCCTCAGGGACGCCTCTTCTGCCTGGAGGTGCGGCCCCTCCCGCCCCAGAGACCTCCCTCTCCCCTCCCCCCCCCTCCCCGCCTGGACACCCGCCACTTCCAGCTCCCACCCACCGCCACCTGCTTCCTTTCAGGCACGAAAGTACCAGAGGTGGGCAATTAAATCACTTAAAACCATCTTCACAGTGGATTTTTACTGAACAAAAAAGCAATATTTATGTCACTTAGACATTTCTGAGAAGACTTAGCTGTTCTTTTAAAAACATCACTTCAGCGCCAATGAAAAATATAATCCAGCCTTGGTAATAAATTTTTAAAATATACACACACACCAAAGTTATCAGCCTGCAAAACAATGTTTCCTAGGCCTTCCCACACATCTCAGTATTTTAACAACATCCCATCTGTTGATGTCAGTCTGAAGAAACAGGTCTGTATTTTCAGTTTTATTAAAAATCCTTTCTGGCTAGTAACCTGATTTCGGCTAGGCTGGCCAACTTACTTCCAGGCCCTGGGCCTGTAGACCTGTGCCAATTTGTGAGGCTGACAGAAATGGGAACAGTTAATCAAAAATCTGTTTAGCATGTGCTTAATAAGGAACGTGTTCCTCTTGCTCTTGTTACTAATTGCTGAAGATGTCTGTGTTTGGATTAAAACTTTGTCCCCTGCCATCTGGATGCCATTGATATGTCTCAGCTCAGTCATGAGCTGGTGATATCGGTGGTTTCCATGTCAACGGATGGCAGCGTCATATGTCGCAACGTGTGATTGCAGTGCTCCGCGAGGGAGCCAGCCTTGGGAAAGAGGCAGCTCTGGGTTTCGCACCTAAATATCTTCTCTGATTTTCAGTCACGGCTTTGAAATTATTTCCATTTCCTTCCAATTACATTTACATGTAAAATTGTGGTGTAAATATCTTTTGGCCACTAGGGAAGGGAAACAATGGACTTGTTGATAAGGATAGTTCCGTTTGGTGGGAAAGCCATTTCCTCCCGGAGGCCTTTTAAAATCTCCAGCTGATGGAAAATCCATTTACTCTCCAAATCCAAGGAATTTACCACGTGCGCGAAATGGAAATCTCAGGTAGAGTGTGAGACTCTGCACGCAGGGCAGCAGTGGCTTGTATTTATTTATTCCAAGTGTGCCCCAGGCCTCAAGGTCTTGGTAATGGAGCCTGACTAAATATAGCATGGGGAACAGCAGTTGCAAGGAAGTACTGAAATAATTAAGAAAGTAACAAAGAAGCACCCCTCCACCTCAAGTTCTAGCCTTCTGTGTCCAATACAGGTTTAATAAGAGATGGACTTTAATTATCTTTTCTCAGAGTTCATGATTTTGATTAAGGAAATAGATCACTGCAGCATCATTTCTTTAGAAGGTAGACTATATTAGCAAAGATGGAAAACATATTATGTGAACCTCGGAAAATTAACCTGATGCAGCCTGCTTTATTTATTTTGCCTCAGATCAAGAACGCTGCAGCCAACGTTCTTCGGGAAACGTGGCTAATCTATAAACACACAAAGCTGCTAAAGAAGATTGACCACGCCAAAGTCAGGAAACATCAGAGGAAGTTCCTCCAAGCTATCCACCAGTGAGTCTGCCAGGGCAGCTTAACCATTGGATGATGGAATTGCAGGTGGTGGGACCCCCACAGCTCCATCAGTATCTTCTCATATACTTGGGAGGCATAGAAGAAATCCATTCTGTTCCACTGAGCATCACTGGGGACAGAGAACCAGACCCAGATGAGACCATCTGTTTGTTTATTCACTTTTTTGCACCTGCCATGAACCAGGCATTGGGCAGAGAGCTGTGGAAGGTGGAAAAAAAAATAGAGTAAGACCCTCTAAGAGCTCCTACAATCTTCACATATATACAACACTCACACATATGCATGCACATTACAATCCAAAGCAGAACAAATGGTGACCAGTGCTTTCTAGAATAGACATATTTAAAAAGTATAGTGGAAAAGCAGAAGATGACAACATTTATTCTGACCGGGAAGTTTGGAGAAACCCTGAAAGGTTGAGAGTGGGGCTTTCCAGGTGGAAGGCACAGAACTGGCAAAGGCAGAGAGGGGGGAAATGGTTGGAGAGAAGTGAGGAAATTAAATGACTGGGGAACCCGACAAGCCCTTGATTCTTATCAGTTGTTACCTGTGTTCAAGTTTTCCATGCTGGCTTCCAAAATTAGATTACTTGAAACAGATGTAGAAACTGCTAGTGGGTTAAACCTCAGCATGCACTTGGAGAGTCTGACTGTTAATGACTTTCCCCAGGCTGAGGAGTGTCAAGATGGAGCAGAGGAAGCTGAGCGACCAAGCCAATACCCTGGTGGACCTTTCCAAGGTGAGTGGCAGAATCTGAAGCCACCAGAAAGAGTTCTCAGGTACTGGCCTTTAGACTTAGCTGCAGCTGTGAAGACCTGGCCATATCCGGACCGTATGGGACAGGGCCAGGAAAGCAAACACTTTCTCCTTGGTTAAAAAACAACCTCAGTTCCAGCCCTTGACATTTATAGTCTACCAGCGTGTTTTGTTATCTTCTAAACTTTAGCCTTTATCTCTCAAGTTAAATAGCTCAGGTTCGTCTTTGCTTGGGATTAATTAGCTGACCTATTAAATCTTTTTAGTGTGTTATTTTATTAGCTGGCCTTGAGGGGCTCCTAAAAATGAGCTTGAGTTTGCGTAGCAGTGCAGCATATGGCCACCGATCAGGACGGTGATGATGGTGATGGTGATGGCCAAGGTTACACTGAAGATCATTCCAGTTTGGTGTTATATTTGAACGTATCTTTTCCTGCCCCCCTCCAATCCTTAAGACCCATTTTTTCTGGCCCCAGATGGGGGCAGGGGTGCATTCCTTTGACTTCTCAAGGGGCAGATAGTCATTGATGAACACGAAAATGCCAAAAAGTGAAAGCCCTCCTTTGGGAGCCTCGGGCTTTTCATCACACTGTCGGTTCGCATTTCTGGCACTGAATTGCTGTCAATACTGCAAAGAAATGTGCCCCTCTTGCAAATCACTAAAGGGAAGGGACCAAAGGCTGCACTGCTGGCAGAGCTGAGTGTAGATTTCACTGCAAAAAGGGGCCTCCCCCTCCTTGGCTCCCCCTCCTCACTGCCGCTGGATGGAAACTGTGCATCAAGTGTACCGCCCAAGGCCAGGCTGGCAGAACATTCCAGCAGATGTCAGTTATCATAAAGGAACACATTCCCTGGGTTAGCGAGAGAAACTCCCTCCAGCAAATTAAGTACTCTTTGAAAAGAGGATGCAATCAGAGAAATTACTGTTTTGTTAGACCACGTGCACACGCCTTGTTCAATAAAGAGAGCAAGGCAAAGAAAGGGCTTCCAAAGCCTGTGAGGACCTCAGTCAGGGGACAAGTGGTTGGCAGGGCTGGGGAGAAGCCCACAGGTCTGGGTGCTTTTAGAGGAGGGGTGCTTAGGTGGAGTGTCAGGTTCCTGAGAGCCCGGGAACAGGGGACGGGCAGGAATGGAACTTGTACTGAAGGGCAGAGAGAATGCCCTGGGTCCTGGGGTGTGCTGAGTAATACCCTTGGGTTCCCATATTAGAATCCCACTGGCACTAGGCTTAAAGCGGAGGAATTTATTATGAGGACATGATGGAGTCTTATTCCAGGCAGAAGCTCAAAGCAGGGATGTGGTTGGACTTTGGAAAGGAACTGACTAGTACGGGGACCTAGAAAAACCTCACAGCCTAGAAAGTACTGTCTCACCATCTTCTCTCTCCTTCTGTTCAAGTGCCTGCTTCAGTTCTCTCTCTCCCTCTCCCTTCTTCCTTCCCCTCCCCTCCTCTCCCCTTACAGCTCTCTATGCCTCCTGTCTCCATGGCAGACTACGGCAGCCCCCAATCCTGAGAGGCCAGACTATAGTTCTAGCCACAGGCAAAGACTAATTGGCCTCCGATTGGTCTTGATTCTAGAATGTCAGAAGAGATGCTAGGACCGGCCACTTTAGATCATGTGTCCTCCCTTGGACCCATCAGCTGTGGCCAGGAAGAAGGTCAAGTAGGCAAACGGCACAGCAGGCCAGCCTCCCATGAGGAGTAGTTCTCTGAGATTACAGAATGCCCAACAGCCTGGAAGATACCCAAGAGGTTTCTCCTACAACTAACAATGTTTCCATCCTCACCTCACACCTGCCAGGACATACTGAAGTGGCCATGTTCTCCTGGGAATAACAGACAAACTGGACCGTTGAGCTTTTGATTCTGTAGTCCAGCCCACTGCCTCTCACTGGGATGGGACCCAGTGCAGAGCAGAAAGGGTGAAGCAAAAACCACAGTGCATTCACTGTCATGTGAATTGGGTGGACTAAACCATACATAATTTGGGAGTGTGCAGGAAAAGGTTAGGGATAGATTTCTGTAGGGCCCTGTGGGAGGTGTGGTGTGAGATCTGGAGAGGAGGTGAACTCCGACCCTCTTCCAGTCTCTGTCTTTTCCTCCAGAAGGGTCTCCCAAGGTCCTGGCAACAGTTTAGCCTATTTTACATTGGCCCAGGTTGTCCTGGCATTCCATCACCAAGCAGGAGAACAAGGGAGAACAATAAAGCCATATTCTCTCCCTTTTTCTTCCTTTGTGCTACATCCTTTCAACTCCCACCCCTGCCCTTTGGTCCTCTCTAGATTAAAAATATGGCATGTGGCCTCCAAATACTGTTTTCTATTTTGAATAGTTATAGGGTGACAGAGCTGGGAGGACTTGTACTCTTTTGCTTGATAACTTCAACTGAAATGTGAAAATGATTCCTGCCATCTAAGGCTCAACTAAGATAATACCTAGGAAAATGCCTTGTAACCTATAAAGGTTTTGCACTTGGTAGTTCCACTTATGACTGTGATGAGAAAACCAGGAACCCACGGAACAAAGTGACCATCCCAAGGTCAGACAGTTGGCAAGTGGCAGCACTGGGGCTGAAACCCAGGAGCCCGCACTGGGAGTCAAGAGCTCATCAGGCTGCCCCTTCTGTCAAATAAATCTGTGGTTTTGTCCATTCCGGGAAAAATGTGTGCCTTGTGGAGGTTCTATGAATGTTAATGAATAAAGAAAGCACTTGCACTTCTCCAGTCACCCTCTCCTCCAAGGACATCCAGGAGGATTACAGTGCTCTGCTCTGCAGACAGATCTAGCTGGAGAGGGGCTGCCTTCCTTCGCCCCACCTCTGATGACTCCTCTTTTTGCTGCTCCAGGTGATTCAGCTGGGGAAGTTTCACTGCATTTTCAACTCCCTTTCTCCCCATCTCCTCTCTGTTGTCTCATGTTTTGCCACCTTCTTTTGTGCCTCTTTTTTCTCTCACTTTCTTTCCTGCTTCCCTGGCCCCTGAGGACATCAATGGTTTCTGTGTTTTCCTGAGTAACTTGAAATTTAAGGTGAAATAGGATCAGGGTGTCACTGGCAGCCCAAAGAATCACAGTACCTCAGGGGAGAGGGGAGGCCCTCTGCCGCTGCAGCCACAGGCACTCATCCGTCAACACCCTGGCCTGTGAAGATCCACGTGACTCCTGCTCCCAAGACTGATGTATGGAGCCAGGGTGTCATTTGTTACTTTGCCAGGAGAAATATGATTGTCACCCAGACTAGGAGAAATATGATCGTCACACAGACTAGGAGAAATATGATTGTCACACAGACTGGGATTCTCTGCAGAACAACAAGGGAAGCTGAATTATAATCAGAAAGTTGCTCAGGAATACATAATGGTATCACTTGAGTGCATGGTAGCATCTGTTACCATGGCCTGCTGGGGGTGTGGGGGGCTCCTCTGAGCCCATCGGCCGAGGTGCCTTCTCCCTGGTGGGTGCTGGTGTGAACACTCCCAGTGTTTCCTTCTGCGACTCTCCTTTTTTCTCTGTTCCTTCCTCTCTCTTTTCCTGGTTCCCATTTTCTTTCTCTGTTCATGAATTCAACAAATATTTACTAGACACCTACTAGTGTACAAGTCAGGCCCTGCACAGCCACCACACAGGGCAGCGCAGTGCCACAGGAGAGGTGAGTAAAGGGAGTTTGGAGAGCATGCAGGGGGGCTTCTAAGGCGGCCTGGGGAGGTCCCCAGGATGACTAGGAATAAACCAGGGGAAGAACAAGGACTGGGTGCTCTCAGCAGAGGGAACAACTGGACTCTGGGCCTGAAAGGGGAGAGGGCAGCGCACCGTCCTGGATGGAGAGTGGTTTGCTGTGTTGGAGTGAGGGAGCAAGGGGCAGTGGTGGGAGATGAGGCTGGAGAAGTAAGCAGAGGACAGAGAAGAGGACATTACCACCTTTATTCTGAGGGCAGTGGGGAGCCATGGAAAGGTTTTAATAGGAGAGCAACTTGCTCAGATTTCTGCTTCGGAAGGATCAACAGGGATATTGGGGGGCCAGGGTGGAGTCCAGGGAACCCTTTGGGAGGCTGTTGTGGTGGTCCAGGTGAGCGACGGCCCAGGTGAGTGACGGCATCATTTGGAACTAAAGTGGTTGTTCTAGTTTGTTAATGCTGCCAGAATGCAAAACACCAGAGATGGATTGGCTTTTATAAAAGGGAGTTTATTTGGTTACACAGTTACAGTCTTAAGGCCATAAAGTGTCCAATAAGGCAATAATCGAGTACCTTCACTGGAGGATGACCAATGGTGTCCGGAAGACCTCTGTTAGCTGGGAAGGCACGTGGCCTGCATCTGCTCCAAGTTCTGGTTTCAAATGACTTTCTCCCAGGATGTTCCTCTCTAGGCTTCAGCTCTTCAAAAATGTCACTCTTAGTTGCTCTTGGGGCATTTGTCCTCTCTTAGCCTCTCCAGAGCAAAAGCTTGCTTTCCAAGGCCATCTCCAAAATGTCTCTGTAAGCTGAAGGTCCTCTCTCAGTTCTAGAGCATTGTTCAAAGAGTCCCTCTTGGCTGTAGCAAGCTCGCTCCTTCTGTCTGAGCTTATATAGTGTTCCAGTAAACTAATCAAGGCCCACACTGAATGGGTGGGGCCACACTTCCATGGAAACTATCCAATCAGAATCATCACCCACAGTTGGGTAGGGCACATCTCCATGGAAACACTCAAAGAATTACAATCTAACACTGATAGATGGGTCTTCCCACACAAGAGTACATCAAAGATAATGGCATTTGGGGGGTCATAGTACATTCAAACTGGCGCAGTGATTTAGTTGTCATTCAATGGATTGAAATCAAGGGATATTTAGAGGTAGGACTTTTTTGTTTGTTTTAAACAGTGTGGTAACATACATACAACACGAACTCTCATTTTAACCACTATCTTGGCTTGACTTTGGACTGGTGGGATGTGAGGGACAGGGGACGAGAGGTGTCCAGGATGACAGCCAGGTTTCCAGCCTGGCAGTGCCATTCAGGGAGGCCAGGAGCCCTGTCGTGAAGGGCAGATTTAGGAGGGGAGAACATGCATTCAGAATGAGAAGCCTTTGTTTAGCTCTGCTCTGTCCTGGTCTTATGGCAATTTTAATTTATTTTTACATTTTATCGTAAGTTCCCTGGAGGAATCCCATTTTTTGCTCTCATGCTCTCTTCACCTCCATCAGTATCATTCACGAAACCATACTGAGCACCCTCTCCATAGAGGCAGGCAATGGGTGAGGCCCCCTCAGAAGTGCTCTTTCCTTCCCCTCAGTCACTCAGAATGGTCTTGGTGTAAATGCTGAGGAATCTTTTAGATATGTGGAAATATTTTGTGACACAGTTTTTTTTCCCCATCAGTCAAAACTTCTCCAGGCTGAGGCATTCATTCCCCAGCTTCCCTTGTTGATCTGCAGAGAATCCTAGTCTGGGTGACAATCATATGTCTCCCGGCAAAGTAGGTGAAGGATGGGAGGGACAGTGATTTTTACCTGTGCCAGTACTGTATCCATTCATTTGGCCTAATGTCTTTTAATGCCAATCATGAGCACACAGATACCCTTGCTAAGCACATTTACATGCAGTTGTCCATCAGCAAATGTTGATTGAACCTCACCCATATGCCAGACACTGTTTGGGGCTCTTGGGATACAATAAGGAACAGATCAAGCCAAGATCCTGCCCTCAAGGAGCTTACCTTCCAATGGGAGGCAACAATGAATAATAAATAAGATATAGGCAAATTATCTAACGTGTTAGAATGTGCTAAGTACCATTAAAAAGAAAAGGCCTAGCACAGGGCGGTGGGGGGCAAGTTGCAGTGTTAATTAGGGCAGTCAGGGAAGGCTTCATTGAGAAGATGATTCTTAAGGGAAGACTTGAAGGAGGTGAAAGCTTTGGCCATGGCACATATGGGGAAGGGCCTGGCTAATAGGTCAGGTTCCCTGAACATTCTGAGACGGCAATGAGTGCAGGGAGTTTATTGGGCAGAGCCCCCAGGATGACACCTGTCAGGGAGGGAGGGAAGCAGGATTGGGCAGCAGGAAAGTTTGACTGTGATGCTGTCAACAAAGGCTTAGCTCCACGGGGAGCTCTGGAGATGGAATGGCCCTTCAGTGATTTCCCAAACTGTGGCAAAGCGGCCAGGCCTTTGTACCTCCACACTGACCACCTGGCGGGGAGGCTGGAACTGCGAGCAAGGTGGCTTTCTCTGGCCCTGTGAGCCATCAGCAGACAACACTCCAAGCAGCTGGGGAATGAGTGCCTAAGCCTGAAGGGGGGCAGGCGGGTCTCCCCCCATTCACTGCAGGCTTCCAGGCAAAAGGAACAACCCTAAGACAGGAGCCTGCCTTTGGGGAGGGTACGAGAAGCAGCAAGGCAGTGAGAGCACTATGAGATGAAGGACAGGGGAGTAAAGATAGAAGTTCCCAGCAGTAACGAGGGAGCAGCGCCTCGTGGGTCAAACATGTTCTGAGTTTGATGGGTGCCACTACAGGGTTTTGAGCAGAGGAGTGACATGCTGTGACTTACATGTGACGTTCTGGCTGGACATATATGGGGGGGTGGGGTTGGGCAATAAGTAAGTATGGGTGGTTATTATTAAATTCCATTTTACTCATGTAAGGAAACTGAGGTTCAGAGAGGTTAAGTGACCCGACTGAGGGTACCTTGCTAGTGAACTGCAGACTTGATGTTTGAACCTTGGCCTACCAAATTTAAGTCCATCTCCTTGTCCATGCCCCACCACGGTTCTCTCTCTTTAATCATTAAATGCCAGCAGTCATATGAATTGAAAGGTTGGGAATAGTTAGGTTAGAGACTCCATTTAAGAAAAAATTGCTGCTTCCTTTCCTTTATACACATTAAAAAATTTTTTTTTATAATTAACATGCATTACTTTTGTAATAAGAAAAAAATTAACTGTCGTGCCTACATCAGCTTTCATGTCTCCAGGAAAGTAAACAGTTTTTCCTTCCTTGACCAGATCTGCCACCAAATAGCCAGTGTGCAAGTTGCTCCCATTTTAATTTGGAGGAGCATTTCATTCTTCCCTTTGCAGATTCCCCTGTGTTGACCTGTCGTCTCTCCATCTCTCACCTCCGTCTCTGTCCAGATGCAGAATGTCATGTATGACTTAATCACAGAACTCAACGATCGGAGCGAAGACCTGGAGAAGCAGATTGGCAGCCTAGAGTCTAAGCTGGAACACCTCACTGCCAGCTTCAATTCCCTGCCGCTGCTCATTGCCGACACCCTGCGCCAGCAGCAGCAGCAGCTCCTGTCTGCCGTCATCGAGGCTCGGGGCATCAGCGTGGCAGTGGGCACCACCCACACCCCAGTCTCCGACAGCCCGATCGGGGTCAGCTCCACCTCCTTCCCGACCCCATACACAAGTTCAAGCAGTTGCTAAATAAAATCCCCCCGCCCAGAAGCGTTACCCATAGGTCTTAAGATGCAAATCAATTCTCTCCTGGTCTCTTTGCCACCAAGGACCATTCAGACCAGGGGACGTAAAGAAGAGAGACCGAGCTAATTAACTAACTCATGTTCATTCTGCGTGCTTGGTTCGATATGCCTTGAAACCAGAAATCTAATCTCTGTTTAGGTGCCTCTACTTGGGAGCGGGAAGAGGAGATGACAGGAAGCGACGCCTCTGACAGGGCCCTTGCTGCAGAGTTGGTGGAGAACAGAAATCCACGCTCAATCTCAGGTCTTCACGTGGGGGGGTGGGGGGGGTCAGATGCACTGAAGTAGCCAACAGTGAAGCAAGCCCAGAAGAGGGTCCCGCTGGGGGAGGGGGTCTCACGTCAGGCCTAGGAAACGGGGACCCCCCCACTGGGGTCGCCAAGTGCACCTCTCTCCTTTTGTCGAAGGAAGCCTCTGGGTGACAGAAGTTAAAGAGAGCTGCCCACAACTTGCCGAAACGGACACAATTTCCTCCCACACCTTATACAATCCTAAAACCCAATTTAGACAGAAAAATAAGAAAGCCAGATTTTCCATCCAATATGAATACCCATATAAACCTATGTGTTTGCAAGAATGTCATGAGCACACACACACACACACACACACACACACACCCCACATTCAACCCGATCCTTTCTTGTTCTAACTTAACCCAAACAGGAAGGGACCTGGTACCTTATCCTGCACACAGTAGGCACTCTAAATGTTGAATTGGTTTATATGTGAACGTGGGTACTTTGGATTCAGGTAGTTTTTCTAGGGTTGGCCATGTTCTGAGCTTCCCTGAATTTTCACGTCCCTTCAAACACAATACAGGTCGCTTTGCCCTGGATGTTCACCATGCTTGGTTTGAGAGGAATGCTGAGCCAAAACTGTTGGCATTCCAGATGGATAAGCAGGCTTCCAAAAATAACAGCCCCTGCAGAGTTTACTTCTTACATCCAAACAAGCTGTGTTCTTCTGGACCACATGTCCAGGTGTGTGTTTGTAAGGAAAGGGGCTCCGGGCATCTGTGCACGTGTGTGCACACACAGGCGTACACACACATGCACAAGCAGGTGCAACCCAATGAAAACCTAGTGAACAGAAGTATTGATTGGGGATTTGCTGAGCTGTATGTATCTAGCAACAGGTTTCCAGCCCCAGACATTAGGAGTTCAAAGAGGTCAAGTGCCTCAGCTGAGAGCTGCTGTGTTGGGAGAAGTGATGGTGAGTGGCCCATGTGGTCCCTTCTAAATGACCAACGTCCTCTCAAAAGGAAATATTGTGAGAATAAGGAGAGTCCTTAGGGAACCTTGTGAGCAAGGTAAGATGACGTGGATCCATCAGTAGCCTGTTCCCACTGTGCCTTGTTAATCTTGGTACAAAAACTATCCAAACACGTCTCCAACTCCAGGAGACTTCAGAAACATCAGGATCCAGTGTAGTGTCAGGCACTGAGAGGAGAAGGCTTGTGGGTGCAAAAAGTTTCCATCGCCCTGTAATATGACCACATGTATGTTTGCAATGTGAAAGTCACCTTTGTGATATTTATCACTTTCTTCATTCTGAGGTCTTTGACTTAAGCTTATGGGGAATTAAATGATACTGTATGGCATATTTCATCTGTTTAGGATGAAACAGAGGAGTGTTATTTGCATATAGTTGCTGTGCTGGGTTTAGCTTTGTAACAAGATGTCATCAACTTTTCAAAGCCGGTGTCTGGCTGCAGGAGATTTTCTTCTGCAGCTCTGGACCTGGTCTTCTAAGGACAAGGGAATTATTGGACAAAAAAAAAACAGTAGACAACCCTAGAACTAAAGCCACTCACTCTTTGGAGAAGATAGGATGTCTTGCTAAACCTTGTCTTTAGTCTTTTGTTCTTGCAGTTGTTTTTCCCTTAATGGTTTCATGCTGATCTTGATAACTCTTTCCAGTATTTTCATTGGCTGTTTTGCATACCACAGATGCCACACTTGCTGTCGGCTTTTTTTTCAAACTTGTTCCTTTAACTATTGTGTATCCAAAAGATCCTTCCCCACCCCTTTTTTTATGTTCCAAGAATGGTGCTACTGTTTTCAGTGACAGTTCAGCAGAACATATAAGCAAATGTATGAACAGATGAAATAACCATGCAGTTTGTTTGTGGTATTGGTCTATCTCACAAAGTGAAGACCACTGACTGATTAGCCAATCCTAATCATTTAACCCACAACCTCAACCACTGACTCCTATTTGCCCTTTCCATTCTGCCATAACCCTGTGATGTGTGTGTGTATGTGCCTATATATGTGCATATACAGGAATTTAATTATAATTGCAAACCAATGACATGCAAAATTCCTGTGCCACTTCTCCTGCCCAGAAGGGTACAGAGACTGTCACTGATCCATCAGGATCTGTGGATAATCCTCCTTTAACCCATCATTACTGCCATACACTTCGGTGAAGCCTAAAGGCCTAGCTAGCAGCCTAGTCAAAGGAGGGGTTGGGGTCATTTCCAGTAGCAGTGGCCACTGGCATCCTAGAAACACATGGGCATTTGTAGCATGACTGGACCTATTGGTAGTGCAATAGCGATGTGTGGTTTTTACCCTTGGCAAAAGAATACTTACTCTTCAAAAAACTAACTGATCAAATCTGCATGCTGATCCTGCAATGGTAAAGGGGAGGCCACTTTTCTCTACTAGTATTTTAGCTTTATGTAGGGATGTTACATATTCTTTTGCAAGTACAATCAACCTTTGATGACTTTGGCATTGATTATCCAGGGTGTAGATCACCCAGATTTTAGTTCCTACAGCCCATCTTTTGGCTAATCCCACCGCACATCAGCATCACAGTCAGAAGGAAAGAAAGGGCAGGTGGATTTTCACCCCATGCGTTTTTGTTCCTTATTTTCAAGTTTGTTGGAGGAGGTTTAATGATCTACTCAAGAATTGGCTCTACTTAAAAACTACTAATTACAGTAACCTCACTCTGATAATTGAACTGATTAAGTTCTGCCCACTCCTGGAAGGCTGACCCAGTGGCAGAGCCCCTCCTAGAAGCTTTCTGATAACTCAGTGACAGGTAAATGCACCCTAATACTCTCAAAAAATATCTAGACACTTGAATTAGAAATACAGAGCCATCCTCTCATTGCTTAAGCCATATTATAGCTTCATGTACTGTAAAGTCGGGGACGAACTGTGATACTTTAAGACCACTAATCTCAGTGGAATTTCAGGACATAGTGCAAGTCAGTAAATCTTACCAGCCTAGGGGCTCACTCCTCCTTAGATTGAAGTCCAAATCAAAACCTGCACCTTTGGGTCAAAGGCTATGTATGTGTGATCATCACCAATAAATTGTCATAAAGTATCTATAAGCTGCTCTTGCCATCCTCATAATGTGTAACCCATGACATTATGTCTCTAGAAATGATTGATACAATCCAAAATAACAAGAGAGGCAAGGCCCTGAGGTGCCACCTACTGTCTGACCTCAGTGTGGACAAGTGGTGTGACAATAATCTCTTAAATTAGGAGATGTAGAAAAGGTATGTGAAAGGAGATTCTAAAGTGCTGTGCATGTCCAAGGTAATGCTATTGCCAAAGGCCAAAAAGGAATGGCATTGAAGAAATAGTCATTTTCATATATTTGGGGATTCCATCCCTTAAATTTTCCTTGTGAATAAGCCATGCAGAAGAAGAAAACTAGAGATACAGAATAAGAATAAATAAAACTCTAACACTGGATCCTTATCTTTGGCCAATTAATATAGCCACCTTATACCTCAGTTTCTCTGCACTTAAAAATGAAGATAATAGTTAATATTCCTAAGTGCAAAGTATTCAGTAGATAAAGAAGTGGAATCACTATTGTCGTCAACAGCAGCCCATACCTGACTCTCTAGTCCACACATTGATGTTGCATTTGAATGCATTCAGTAGTTAACAAAAAGTGCTTATTGTGTATCACATTGGCAGTGAAATTAGCAGGGAGAAATATGGGATTAGTGCCTAGTTCCAGGATCTCCCTCCTCCTTCAGAGTGTCACTCAACAAACAGTGCCCCCCTCCCCCGGTTAAGAATCAGTGTTCCATCCCAGAAAAAGGTGCTGTTACCCTCACAGTACAACGATTGAGACACTCTGAAGTCATTGCACTACCAGTAGGTTACTACTTTTTGTAAATTACTCTTTTAAATCCCACAAGATGTCCCCAGGCTTTTATAGTCACTCTACTTTCCTGAAAGTTGCTAGTAGACTGAGATCGGTTAGTGGTCATTTCGCTGTCCTTCTTGACTCTTGCGCTCGATTTCAGTACCTTAGACAGCTATCTGGTGACTTCCTGGTAGGCAGGGATCAGCCTCTCCTCTCCCCTGCAGCCAGTCGGCTTGATGACGCCCTGGACAGCAGCACTTCCTTCTTTACTGCCGCCAAAGTAAACATCGTGGGGAGGGGTCATTGCTCCCACTAAGAAAGGAGTATTACAGGAATAGCAATATTAACAGTCTGCCTCCGGTTATAGAATATAGTGGGTGCTCTTCAGCCTGAAAGCTTGTGCCAAGGTGCATTAAGAGAAACTAACATCACACTCCTGTCAGACAAGTAATATGTAGATTTTTACCGAGATAGACCGAAGCTTATTAAAAAGTGCTCAGTGCAATGCTATAGAAATATATACAGATAGAGAGAGAGAAAAAATAACTGTGATCTTTTTTTTCCTTACACCATTACTGGAAACCCCCCAAACATGAACTGGAGTTCCCTCTGAACAAAACCATTGTCAAATCTTCAACGTATGACCTCCAAATATAGGTGCCAAGTGCCCTGCGACCGTTGTTTACATGCCCGAGAAATGCATTCTGGAAGCTGTCATCGCGGGTCTGGACCATGTGTTGAAACAAACAAAAGAGACGTCATGACAACCAAGCTGGTGGAGGAAAAGCACAAAAGTCAACACCAACCTGTAGTTAATGATCCCAAAGAGATGCTGAATTTTTATAGCCAAAAACAACAAAAATAAAATCAGTGACAAATCAAAAGTGAATCTGATCGGAACAGCCAACTTCCAGCTTCACAGAAGAAGGACAGGAAATAAACGACATTCTCTAGCTGGGTCATATTGCCTCAGTTTTTGATCCACCTTCATCAGAAACATTTTTTTAATGACGCAAAAACTCGATTTTGGTCCCAGACTCTCCATTCTGCACTGGCCACAAGAGAACAACAAAAGAGGGTGACAGGATGTTAATAGAGGAAACATTTTCACGGCAAACTCCAAAACTAAAGTGTTTATATTCAGAATCAGATGAGCTTCGATACGAATTTGCATCTTTGCCTCTGTACTGCTTGCTATTTTTTATTGATAGGAGAAAGCATAACAGTTTATTTTAACTATGAAATATATTGCTATATTATAAAATATATTGTAACTTTCAATTAACATTTTGTATCAAATGAGTCTTTAGCAGGCTGAGTGTCAGCCTGCTCTCCCAATGACTGTTTCTGAGTACACATCATGGTTAGCGATAGCCTGACACCAGTCCTCATACCACAGCCTTCTTAACTGCCATATTCTCATTTTCCAAGACCTGAGTATTAGAGATGAAAAGAACATTATTCTGAGCTCAGAAAAGTAATTCTACCCTAAATTCTATCAAGCCATTTCAGAAGAGATTTTAAAAGCCATCACTCCTTTAGTAGCTGTGCAAAGCCAATTTAATGAAAGTGCAGGCTCCTTCTATAGAAATGCAAAGGGCCCATCACATAAATTATATGTGTCTCAAATTCAAACTCAGCCAGTCGATTTTCCTTTGGCAATGTCAGAATTGGGCATAAGGAAAAGTCCTGCTCTCCTGGGACCCAGAAGACTGAAAATTCTAGGCATTATGAATTTCTCTGTGTAAAACTAAAACTGAGATTGGAATTCTGGTTACATAGGGCCGAATAAGAGCCCAACATGCAGTGTGCTCTTCTGAGCTGACGATACCCTGGAGGGAACAAGGTTTCCCCGTGTTTGTCAACGACAGGGAGCACAGCTCTTAGGGGAGTGATGAGAGGAAGCAAGGCATACACAAAAAGAACCAGCAAAGAGATGGACTTTCTTTGCTGCTAGTTTACTCTAGCTGGGAGGAAATACAGTTTCTATCGAGATGATTTCCTTTATGGCAAAATTGTGGAAAATTCTGCCCTTAAGCGAGTTGTGATATCCATTCCCTCTCTCTGATATAGAAGCTGAAACACAAATGTAGGTTTTCTCTGTTCCCCTCTTTGAATGACCAATGGACTGTTTCTGGGGGAAAATGGGATGTTTCTGTTATAACACAGATTTCCTAGAATCGGTGAACCTCTTCCCAGTGAGGATCTTTATTTGCTATCATTGTTTTGGAAGGAGTTCATATAGGTACAAACCAAGTAGCATTAGAGTAGATGTAACTGAGGCTGTGTCTCTTCTCCTGACACAAACTCTGAAAATGCACACAGATAAACTGATAGTCCAAAGCATCAGGTTTTCTCCTGGGAAAAAGGCTGGAATCCTCTCTATTATCTGAGCTTAAATGTGGATAAGGCTTGGGCCTCGATGGCATTAGTTATTCATGCTGAATGAAAGAGAAATAATATCTAAATGTCCAACTTCAAGCAGCTTGTGTAGCTGAGACTGAACCTGTTCACAAGCTTCCTTTTTATTGAACTAAATTCTCCCAGTGTCTGCATTGCTCCTCAGTTCCACGTTAGACTGAGCTCCATTAAAGCCATCGGAACTCCAGGGCACCTGTTCTTGGCAGCCTACTCACTCACTTGGTAATGGAAATTGGTTTATTCTCAATTTTCTAATTGACTGATGAATGTACTTTGATCATTGATTTGTCCCTTAATACTTTTCCACTACTAAATGGCTTTTCCTTCTAGTACTTCACAGATTGACTAAGACTTTTGTGTTTTTAAAGAGTAAGTATGTTCTAACATTTTCCCCTCGAAGCTGTTAATCTAGAATCTAGGAAACCAGTACAAATTCCTGACTTGTGGGAACCAGTCCTCTTGACAGTAATTCAGGTATATGCTAACTGCTGCTACTCCAAATGCACTCTGCAGACCAGGAACACCCCAACATCAGCACCAGCATCAGCTTGTTAGAAATGCAGAATCTCAGGCCCCGTGCCAGGTTTACTTGATCAGAATCAGCATTTTAATAAGTTCCCCAAGTAATTTTGTATGCACATCCAATACTGAGAAGCCCTGGCCTCAACACACCTAAATGGTAACCAACCACATTAATAACTAGAAAATTAAACCATTTCTTCCTAGACCCTCATTTATGGTATAATTTGATGAAGTAAAAAAAAAAGGGATGGCTGAATTGGTACTATAATTACTCCAATTAAAAAGATCCCTGTATAATCATAAGGATAGAGAAAAATGCTTTTTAAAGTTCTACATGACATCATATAGCATGTATGCATGTTCTTACAGTTTACATGAAGTGTAGTCAAGTCCATAAGAGGCAGCCTTTTTCTAGCTTGTTTCTAAAAGTGCTAACTTCAGAGCCTTGAACCACCACAAAGCCCCTTTTTAGGCTTTTCTTATTAGCCAAAGCTGATAGGGCCATCAGAATATCAGCTGAACCCCTCAGGGCGGGTCCCCAAAAGGCCACTTGGATTCCCGCTCTACATAGCATAGAAACAGCTGTATCTGTTGACCTTTCTTGTGTTTCTTTCTTGAAGAACTCAGAATCCCATAGTGAGAACTCTACTGTCCTAGAGGAAATTAGCAAGAGAAGTCAGTTTAACCATCTAAAAACATTCCTAGTCTCCTTTTAAGCCAATTTTCTTATTCATTATACAACCAGAGACACTCCCAGGTGGGCAAGGAAGGATGTGAATTCTGAAATTGGCATCATAAATTGATATGTACCCAGAAACAGTTATGTTCTAAATTAATGGCTTTAATCTGTTCATTGTAAAAAGTGCCTTGGACTTCAATCTAAAGAGGTCAGTATAAATATATGTGTGTGTGTGAAGTGTATGCAGGCAAATATTTACATATTTATACATACATAGGGCACACACATATACCCGCACATTCATATATAATATATACATACATATATAAATGCTTCATAATATATCCTATTGCTATTCGCAGCTCTGTTTCTTTTGTCTGGTCCTGTTTATTTGTTTAGTGAGAACTTTACATAGAGAGGTTCTATTCAGGACACTGATGTATTTTTGTTTGTTTGTTTTTTACTTTTTATTATAAAGGTAATGGATATTAAAAAAAAAAAAAAAGTCAAGTGCCTGAAGGTTTTGAATGGAGTTGTGGTAAACTTTCTCAGGTCAACAAAGAGGAAACTGATTTTTCCTTTGGGAAATATTTTCTGTTTCTGTGACTTTGTTTTTCCTTGGTGGGAGTGCATAAATAAGAGTGGTTAAGGTGATTTTGTAACTTTCATTATAATCCATTTCTGAGATCTCCATAATGCAACAGCAAACATTTTGTTCAGTCTAGAGCCCAGTTTTCTTCACACATCAGCATCAGGGGGCCTGGTCTTCATAGGCTTGGCATGGTTTTGTTGATATCATTACTGTGTTCCTTACTAAGAAAAGGCAGAGTAAATCGCATGGCACAGGGTTTAGATCAGCTCCAAATATGGCTTTCTTTCAGTAGCACTCACAGAAGGAGGATGAGTAAGAAGTCCCTTTCCCTAAACCAGATAGGAACCTACACCTTTGAAGGCTGCCAGTGGAGCCCCAGTGAACTTTCCAGGGCTCCCTGGGAAATAATATAATCACCTGTACGAATAATCAGGCTCTCTCTACCTTAGTCAAGGTCTCCTCTTTCTGTGGTGTTACAGCTTGTAACAGACCAGTCCTCCCTGGTGTGAAGCCCCAAAGCTCAGTGGGAGATTCCAGTTTTCCATTGCCTCAGCTCATGAATTCAAGGAGGCATTTTACTTCTTTAAACGAACTAAATCTTCACTCTCTGCCTCTGTGGCAATAACCTCATGACAGCCAGAGCCAGGTCAGACAGGTAATGCCCTGTTCAAAATATCCATCAGAAGAGACACTGCAAATGTCCAAGAGGAACAGGAAGACAACCGGTCTCTCCAGCTGTCCCCATGGCCTCAGCTGCCATTTGTGGAATCATAACCAAGAAGGTGTAGCAGCCACGGGATGGGAAATTAAGTTTCCCAAGTTGATACCCCATCCCTCACCTTCTACCCCATGAACTTTTCTGTAGCTCTAGACAAATGCACACACACACACACACACACATAATTTAGGTGCTTTCAGTAAAAGAGTATCAAATATTTGGGACTTTTTTGAAGTTATCCTAAAAAAATATTTTAGGATATTTTAGTTATCCTAAAAAATATTTTAGGATATTTTAGTTATCCTAAAAAATATTTTCAAAATATATCTAGCTATTTTTCTGTTGCTGTTCCTTCCTGAAAGCCCTCTTCCAAAAATTCCCTATGAATGAATATGTTTACTAATTGGTGATTAGCAAATAAACTTTGTACTTAAAAACCCCATTCACCTAAGAACATCAAATGTCAATGAATTAGTTATCACCCTGTGAGCTGGATGACAAATATTTTCCCCATTATTCCAATGGAAAAATTGGGCCATAGAAAACTGAGGAGTAAATGATTTACCTAAGTCAAGAGTTAAACTGAAAATGCCACCTAGGATTTCTCAGCACATTTTAGGAGTAAATGGACTCTTACAGGCCATCAAGTGAGATCCTTGAATTCCACTGCTGACCACCATTGGGTAGAAACGACCTGACATGTATTGACCACGTGTTGTTGGGATCCAGGCTTAGTGCATTGAGAAGCTGAGTGGTGGGCTGCTCTGAGTTTGAGTGGGAAACTGCATTTCTTCTTTGTACCAAGTGTGGAGTATGACATGGAAGGTGAACTCAAGCTGGTGGCCTTCCCCACTTCCTGTTGAACTGAAATTGGAGAGTATGGGCATCTTTTAAATGTTATGGCATATGCTGATACAGTATGATGGCATTAAATAAATACAAGAAGGGAACTGACTAAAACCAAAAAACAGAAATGAAAGTGGCTGATTTCCTTTAATTCTATCTACTTCCTTCCCTATGTCTATAGTTGGGAAAACAGGATTTTTTTTTTAAGAAGGACCTCTGAATTTGGATCAGAAACAGAGCCCCCTGGAAAAGTTTGCCTCTTTAGGCAAGGCCAGGACTGCCCTCGTTTTAATGGCAGTGCTTGACCCAGGAGACTGGCGCCATCACGTGACCACAGGTGCGCGGGTTTAATACCTAACCCAGTTTTCAACAACCGGGAGAGAC
>PVKY010000511.1:0-46854 GCA_004027775.1 Bradypus variegatus
AAATCAGTCACCAAGTCCTGTCATCTCAGTCTCCCAACCAGCTCTCAAATTCCCCGTGTCTGCACAGCCCCCTCTCCAGTCAGGCCCCTGCCACCTCCCTCCTGGGCACCGCGATAGCTTTCCAAGCACTCTCCTGACCTGCAAATCTGATCTCCTCACAAGCCCCTTGACGAGTCCCTGTGGCCCTCAGGGTAATGCCAAACTCCTTAGCCAGGCCCTGCAGCTGGCCTGCTTCAGCCTTAGCCCCCCGAGGACCTGCCCACCTCCCACCCTGAGATCCAGGTGCAGAGAACTGTGGGCAGATCCCAGGACTCACTATGCTCTCTCTGGCTTCTGGGCCTTTCCACAAGCTCTTCCCATTGAAAACTCTCCCAATCTCACCCCGTCACCTCCCTGCTAACTTTCCCAGTCTGCAGGTCTTAGCTGGATGTTAGCCAAGGTGTTAGAGCTTCGCTAAGTCTTAGCTTGCTGCTTACCCACCCTTGATCTCCACCACCACCACCCCTCCCCCAGCTGGGTTAAGGACCTCCCCTGGGGTCCTATCACCACTCCACCCCCGACCCAAACAATACCCCTCCTGCCAGGGTGTCACTCTCCCCTAGACTGTGAACTCCTTGAGGACCGGCACCTTCACCTGGCTTGTTCCCTTTTGCCTCCACAGTGTCTCTCACATAGTAGGTGCTCAATAAACACTTGTCACTTCAGCTCCCAATTGACATGACTGCAAGCTCCCCATCCACTCCCCAGCTGCCAGCACACGCTGCCCTTTCCTGTTTGAGCTCATGTCCCACTTCTCAGGCCACAAAGGTCCATTTCTGGGGTGGGAGGCTGGGAGCCCTCCAGCTCTCTACAGAGACGAGCCACAGCCCCTGGGCCCAGGCAGGGACCCATGGCCAGCCCTGCTTTCCTCCCCAGCCCCTCTGAGATGATGCTTGGCCAGGGGCCAGGGAAGAGCCTGGCCAAATCCCAGGGCAGTGACTTACTCTCCTTTGGCTACAGTGAGATGCTCTGGCCTGACCTGGGAGGGCCCTAGTGGACCTGCCTGGGGGATGCCCCATTGCCCAGGTTCCACAGGGACCTGAGTACCCAGGCCCATACCTGAGCTCTCCCGCCCCAGCAGGCACTCCTTGAAGATCTCCTGCACCCAGCACTGCAACTCCGAGTCACCCTCCACAGCTGCGTCACTTGGGTAGTAAAAGGTGATGATCTCTGTCACATACCTGCCAGGGGACAGGGCCTCTGTTTGGACCCTCCCCAATCTGATCTCTCCCACTTCTTCCAGGAGGCCCTGGCCTTGGCTGCCCAGAACTGGCACCCCACAGCTCAAGCAGGCCTGTGGGTGGGCACAGACTGTGGGGCAGAGGTCGGAGAGGGGGGCCTGGCAAGGTCAGAAGACACTCAGAGCACTCCCTAGTAAGGGTCGGGAGAGGTCCACAGGAAGCTCAGAGCTTGAGTACGTGTGTGACGGACACCCAGACTCCAGACCCCATCCTGAAGGCCAAGCCCCTCTCAGTGTGGCCACAGACCCCCACGCCCCTCCCAACATCCCAGGATGTCCACGCCACGGGCCACCTGCTGCTGTCCCGACCCCACCTCTCCAGTGCATCCCACACTGCCAAGCTGTCATCGCGGTAATAATATCCGGGCAAGTCCTGAACCCCACGCTCCACAAAGTCGTTGGGGAGGTAGAGTCGGTCATAGCTGATCTCGGCCAGAGCTCGCACCATCACCTCAGCAAAGCCCTCCAGGCCCAGGGACATGCCCTGTGAGAAGGAGGCAGAGGCTGGAGCTGGGCGATGTCCCCCACCCACCTCAGATCCCCACCGGCTCCAGGCAGAGCCCCGCTAAGCCCAGCACTCTGCACACCCAGCCCCTGCCTCCACACCCTTCTAGGCACAGCATCTCTTTAACCTGTTGTCCCCTCCTGCTTTGCCTCAGCACTGTCAAAGGCAGGTGGGAAGTCCTGCTGGTAGTCTAACTGCCAAGGCCAAAAGGAAAGCAAAGGTCTTGCTGGGGGTGGGGGCAGAATCCTCACCCTGGCCGAGAGCCCCCCCTCATTGAGGAGGAGGGCCCGCCCGATGCTGTTGATCTGGACGGTGAAGCGGGTGTGGGGGATGAGGAGCTGGGGATAAAGCAAGGGCAACAGTGAGAAAGGAGCAAAATTGCCCCCCAAAAGACCTTAGTTCCCCCATTTCTGCAACATCAGCCAACCCTCCCCCACTTTTGGAAGTCCCCCATCCCAGACCTCTCTTGTGGGTCCCAAGCTGCCTCCCTAAGTCTAACTGGAATCCCTCTGGCTGCCAAGTGAGCCAGGTGGCTCTCTGGGGCCAGGTGAGGGCTGGGATGCTAAATGGAGGACCCCACCTTGTAGAGGGGGTGGCACATGGGGAGCTGCCTCAGCATGGCCAGGAAGAAGGCCTCGCCAATGAGGTGGGTCTCCAGCAGGTGGGCGATGGCCTCGTGGCTGTAGAACTCGGCGTAGCGCACCCACGTCTTGGCCAGCAGCCAGTCCCACTCACAGTCGTTGGGCAGGAAGATGGGGCAGTCGGGCCCTGGGGTCTGGCTGAGCTGGGGTTGGGGAAGAAGGGAGGGTTCGGTGAGGGCCGAGCCCCCTCTCACCCAGAGACACCCACGGTGGGAGGGAGGCAGACGGAAGTATGAGCTGTAGCAGCTCCCGCCCTGGCCTGCACCCCAGGCCTCAGCTCCCCCACTGCTACCTGGCAGGGGTTGGTTTATCAGGTGGAAGGATGAATGAATTCAGAGACAAGCTTGAGCCATCACGCACATTCCTATCTGGCCCCCTCTGTATGCACACTCACGGGCACGCCCACTCTCCACACAGGGGCTTACATGTGAGGACACCCAAAGGGACCTGAGTTCACAAATAGGCATACAAGTGTGCACATGCTGGTACTCACCGCAAGCTTTACACACATCTGGGTGCATGTGTGCACACTTGGAGATATGTACAGCCTTACTCATAAACATGCATGCAAGTACACGTGTATGCAGGCAAGCGAGCAGGCTCCCTACTGGCCACACACATAGGGACATACATGACATAGGTGCACTTTCAGAGCTACACATGGGGACATATCTCAAGGCTCTTACAAAACATGTGAATATACATGCTTACACACAGATGCACATACTCACACAGGCACTCACGAATGGAGGCACATGCAGGTACACAGATGGATTCATGTGCACACACACACACACACACACACTGACCTGTTGACCACACACACACGAGCACAGAGGTCCACACGCTCACACAGGTCCTCATACACATTCATGTGCACGCACAGGCACGTGCACACTCACAGCTCACACACTGGCAACATGCTCGCACAGAGGCCCAGCACCCCGGGCACCTGGATGGCGATGGGCATCAAGTTCCCTTCGGGTCCGAAGTGCAGTAGGCAGAGGGGGGCGCAGTGGTGCTGCTTGCGGCCGTTGAGCTCGATGGAGGGGATGCCCTCCAGGATGCGATAGTCCGCCAGGTAGATGTTCCCCTTCTGGAGGGGAGCCGTGATGGGCGGGCAGGTAGGCTTGAACCCAGGACACCTGTGACCCGCGCCCTGGATGCAGAGTGTGCTGCCTCCACCCCCACTCCCCAGTGGCGGGGCGGATGGGGCAGTGGGGATGTGGGGGGAGATGGGGCCCCCACAGGCCGGGGATGGGGGCCGGGGCGGGAGGCAGGGAGGACGAAGGGGGTCTCCCCTGGAGCCGGGCCTCACCTCCAGCTCCGCCTGCAGGCAGGTTCCCTCGCCCAGGAACGGGGCCACCATGTCGTCTGTGACGGGGAACTTGTCTGGGATCTGCGTGCAGCGGCGGAGCAGACCCGGGTTGACCCCATTGAGGTACTGGTACCCAAAGAAGCTGTCCTCTGCCCAGTGGTCCGCCACGTACTCTGGGGGGGGACAGCGCGGGGGCGTCACGACCGACCCGGTCCCTCTCAGAGGCAGAGAGACGTGGGACCGAGGCCCAGGACAGAGGGGGACAACGGACACCCGAGAGGCCCCCGGGAGGTAAAGGAAGCTCCCCGCCTCCTGTGGAGCGGCTGGAGGGGGCCTGGGGTGACGTTTCCCAAGAGGTCGTCAGGGGTCGCCCCGAGCAACTCGCCGACTCCTCCTGCTGGTTCGCGCCCCCCACCCCACCCCACTTCCCCCTCGCCCACCTCCTGCCGAAGACCACCCGCCTCCCCCAGGTTCAGCTCAGAATGCCCCGCCCCACACCGGAGACAATGGTCTTGTTGGCAGGGAAAATTTTCCTGATGTCCTTCAGTTTCTTCCACGAGTGTTTGCAGTCTACCAGGCCGCGGAGTTTGAACTTCAGCGCCCTAGGAAATGGGTCCCCAGGGGAGAGGCCGTCAGAGAAGCTGCTGAGCCCGCTGGGACACTTGGGTCTTAAGGTCTCTGAGTCTCAAAGTCTCAGGGTCTCTGTGTCTCTATGTTTCAGGGTCTCTGGATCTCCAGATCTCTGGGTCTTAGGTATCTCTCTAGGTCCCTGGGTATCTGTCACAGGGTCTCTGGATCTCAGGGACATTGTCTCTGTATCGCTGTATCTCAAGGTCTCTGTGTCTCTAGGTCTTTGGGTCTCTGGAAATCTGGATCTCAGGGTCTCTGGATCTCTGCGTCTCAAGTATCTTTATCTCTAGGTCCCTGGGAATCTGGGTCTTGGGGTCTCTGGATCTCAGAGTCTCAGGGTCTCTGGATCTCTGAGTCTCAGGATCTGGGTCTCTGGGTCTCTGGGTCTCTGGATCTCTGGGTCTCCGATCTTTGGGTCTCAGGGTCTTAGAGTGTCTGGGCCTCTGGGTCTCTGGGTCTCTGGATCTCTGGGTCTCTGGATCTCTGGGTCTCTGGATCTCTAGGTCTCTGGATCTTAGGGTCTCTGGGTCTCTGGATCTCTGGGTCTCAGGTATCTCTATCTCTAGGTCCCTGGGAATCTGGGTCTCAGTGTCCCTGGATCTTTGGGTCTCAGGGTCTTAGGGTCTCTGGGTCTCTGGATCTCTGGGTCTCAGGGTCTGAGTCTCTGGGTCTCTGGATCTCTGGGTTTCTGGGTCTCTGGATCTCAAGGGTCTCTGGGTCTCTGGATCTTTGGGTCTCAGGGTCTGGGTCTCTGGGCCTCTGGGTCTCTGGGTCTCTGTGTCCTGTATCTTCTGGTCTTCCGGGCTCTAGGCCTCTGGGTCTCTAGATCCATCTTCCACCCCTCTCCACCTTCCTGGCCATCCCAACCTCTGGGGTGCTCATGAGGGCGCCCACCGAGCAGGGGGCCCTACCCATACTCACATGGGTCCCAGGCGGTAGAAGAAGGAGGCCGTCTTCACGAAGGAGTAGCGGAGATTTGAGTTCAGGAATTTGGTGGCCTTAATGTTGATGAGAATCGGGAATCCAGGGATGTAGCCATTCCACCTGGGGGAGGGGAGTAGAGGACTGGGGCCGGGCACCTGGGGTAGGAGGAGGAGGGATGGGGGACAGGACCCCCGGTGACCACCATGGAAGGGACCCCAGGGGAGCAGCATGAGTCCTTACTCGGGCCGGTTGGGGTTCCTCCGGACAGGAGGGTGATAACTGGGGATGTGCACGTAGTTAGGCAGCCCCGGAACGAAGACCCTCCAGCTGCGAAGGAGCAAAAGATGGACGGTGGGTTCCACGCCAGGCTCCACTACCCCAACCCCCCGAACCCACGCCACCCCCGTGCTACCCCCTCACTGGTAGAAGTCCTGCTTGGCTCTGATCTCCTCCTGTCGGTGTGCCAAAAGGATGGGGAGTGTGTCCTCCGCTGCTGTCTTCCCTGTGGGGAGACCAGAGACAGGGCCCAAGGTCTGACTTCGGCCCTGCCCACCCCTGCACACATCAGGGCAGCTCTGGTGGGGCAGGACCCGGAAGGCCTCTCCAAAACCCAGACAGACGGACCACGGACAGACCCTCCTCTCCCTCACTCTACCCTTCAAGCCTGGCTCTGCTGGCACAGGAAGTCCTCAAAATAGTGATAACTAACAGTTATTTAAGACCTTAGCTGGTACCGGGCACTTTCTAAACTACTTCTTTTAATAATTTAACCCTCTCTAGGACAAACTTTTGAGACAAGTGAACCATCACCATCCCCCAACCCCTTCTCCGCAATTCCAAAATCCGAAAAGCCGGAAATCAAGCTTTTTTTTTTTTCCCATAAATTAGATAGAAATTCATTGGTTGAATTTCAATTGACTAGAAGCTAGAGGTAGTCTTTATTTAACTCACTCGGTGTAACTAGTCATAGTTTTTGCTGCAGAAATATGAGTATAATTGATTGTGTCCTCAGTAGAATAATATCTAAATCTAAATAATATCCAAATTTCAAAACCCCTCGGGCCCCAACAGTTTTGGCTGAAGGACCGTGTAGTCCTGCACAGTCAGCGTTACACATGAACAACCCAAGCCTGGATTTGAACCCAGGCCCTGGGCTGCCAGCCCTTACCAAGCGCCCAGTAACAACCACGGACTTCCTAGAGCTGCCCCTGAACTCCTGTTAGACATAATCTCATAGGAGCCTCACATAAACTCCGGGAAGCAGGTTCTGCAATGAGCCCCATTTTT
Organism: Bradypus variegatus; assembly: GCA_004027775.1. Taxonomy (NCBI): domain Eukaryota; kingdom Metazoa; phylum Chordata; class Mammalia; order Pilosa; family Bradypodidae; genus Bradypus; species Bradypus variegatus. The sequence continues at coordinate 6,585 of PVKY010000511.1, forward strand.
ACAGATGGGGGCCCCAAGGCTTAGAAGAATTCAGAACTGTGTCAGGAGCCACAGCTGGTACCTGGTGGAGCTGAGTTCCAAATCCAGGCCCGTCTTTCCCCAGCGTCCTGGCCATTCATCCCCAGAATAGCTGGCACCGACCCCCATGGCCCCCTTCCTTTTCCCCAAGGCCCCTATTCATCACCCTCTCCCTCCTCCATTGGCCTCAGCTGACGTTGTGTTCTGAGTGAATGGTGCCCCCTGGAGTTGTGCAAGAGTGACCCAGCTTGGCTTCATCCCCAGGGAGGGAGCATCACTCCTTCGAGGGCCCAGCAGGTAACTCAGGTCTCCCTGCCCTAGTGTTGCGTGGCGGCTGCCCCACCCAGCCCCATTCCTGCCTGGCCACCCAGTGTCACCCTGTCCCCTACTCCCCTGACACTCAGACACGTCACTGTGGGAAGATGCTCACTGTCCCAGTGAGACACTCGCCTTGGCATCTCCACCCTCCCCCAGGTCTGCCTCTCTGCTCCCCAGCTCAGGCCCTGCTCCCCACTTGCTAGGGGAAGGTTCTAGCCACAGGGCAATGAGATATGTAAGAGGGGTGGTCAGCGCCGGGAAGATGGGGCTCCGGGGCCAGCAAAAACTCTTGTGGTGGGGCCAGGGGACTGCAGAGGACACACCTCCAGCCCCAGTGTAGCAGCCGCATATTGGGGTACCTACCCAAGCCCACCAGCCGCAGGCTCTGAGTTGGGGTGCAAGCAAAGAGCTCAGGCACTCAGTTTCTCTCCCCCTCCCATGGGAGCCACCAAGCCCCTGGGAAAACAGCTGGGCAGTCTCCACCAGGCCACCACCGTGGAAACCTGACGGTCTATACAAATAACAGAGCGTCCCATTGGAGTGGGGTGGGTTCTTACTGGATTAAGGGGGTCCTTTTGGAGGAACAATGCATCCTGTTAGAGAAATATGGTGTCTTTATTGCATTAACAAAACATCCCACCAGTCTAAAAAACGCTAGGGCAGCTTGACAATGTGTGAGGCCTCCTGTTGAGTCCCATGGAGAACTGTGGGAACATTCTATCAGTTGCAATTACAGGGCATCCTAGTAGGAGTGGACCAGCAGGGCATGCAATTTGGAATTAAGGGGCATCCTGTCAGAATCCAGGGACCTATGCATCAGGGGACAGCCAGGCACCCTGCTGGAGGCGAGGGGTGGGCTGTGGAAGTGGCAGAGCACGCTCTAGGAATGCTGTCTCCAGCCAGACTCTGGGATCCTGAGGGCCGCCCCTCCGGCTCCCCCAGCACCCAGCTCCAGTAACGCCTGAGGGCTGATGTGAGTGGCAGGCGTTCCCAGGAGACCCCCCGTGGGGTTTATGGCGGCACCCCCATCTGACCCCTCCCACTCACCTCTTCCTGGAGATCCACTCTGAGCCTGGGGTGGCCGAAGCAGAGTGGGGGCCCTGCCGGCATGGGAGGGGGTGGCGGGGCTTACCTGTGGCCTCCCGGAGCGCCAGCGTCTCGTAGCCATCCATCCATTGGTAGGCGGGGAAGTGGTAGATGCGGCCGTCAGGGGCGCAGATCTGCACGTAGTTGCAGTACCAGGAGTTCTTGGGGAGGAAGGAGTGGCGCTCCTTGTGCAGACGGATGAGGATGAGCTCCCCCAGGTCCTGCTGGCACTGGATGGTGTACTGGTCCACCTGGCAGGGCATAGGGCCGTGAACGGGCAGGACGCAGCCCCAGCCCCCACCCAGGCCCTGTTCACACTGGGCGGTGCTCACCTCCCTGGGCTGGGGTGGTGAGGAGTTGGGACGTGGATGTGATCATTGGGTCCCTTCCTGCTCCTCCAGCCTGGCTGTCCCCAAACCCTCTCTCCGCTGCACTCCCAGCTCCCAAGTTCCCTTCCTCTCCCTCTCCCCTTCCCCAGCCATCTGCAGGCTGCAGGAGACCCCCAGGAGATGGTGATGCAGGGGTCTAAGTGGGGCCCGGGGACCCCCAATTCTGCTGAGCCCCTTTTTCTCCCATTGATTAATGAAGATACAGAGGTTCTGAAGTGGCCTCAGGTAGTTGGAGTGACCTATTAAAATCACAGAGCAGCAAGTGGCTGGGCCTGACTCCAAGTGAGGGCTGGGGGCCCAGCAAGGGGTGCCTCCCACCGCGGAGCACACAGGTCCCCCCAGACAGGCTGGATGGGTGCCAGATAAAATTCCAGAGACGCTGGTGCAAATTTAAGTGAGTTGCGATGCAAGGTAACTTAGCAAGAGTGAGTAGAATGGGAGAGAGGGGGACGAGGGAGAAGGGGAGAGAGGAAATGGGAAAGGGGGGAGGGAAGTGGGAAGGGGATGAGGAAAAGGGAGAGATAAAAGGAGTGGAAGAGGGTTCAGAGATGCAGGATGCATGTGGGGTGAATGATGGGAGAGAGGAAGGGGACCAGGAGGGTGAGTGAGAGAGAAGAGGTGAGAAAAGGGCAGGGAGAGAAATGAGGAATGAGTGGACAAGAGGTGAGAGCTGGGGGACCGGGAATGAAGCAGAAGGGTGCTCCAGAGACCAGAGCCATGGGGGCGGCTTGGGGGGCCAGGTCTGGGGTGAGCAGCTTCCAGGGTCACCCCTGGAACCCCACTGCTCTCCAGCCCCTCCCTGCCATGCTCCAGCCCCTCTGCCCCCTCCCCTGCACCCCTGCACCTCTGGCCGTGCTACACACACACACACACTTACCGCGCCGGTTGCAAAGTCTCTCCCAAAGTGGTCCAGCCGCTGCTTATGGCTCTCTCCTTGGGTGCCCACGATGGTGAGCGAGATGGGGTCCAGCGTTCCCGACAAGGGGTCGCTGCCCGTGGCCACGTTGACTTTGTAGGTGGCCATGGCTGCTCCTCAGGAGGCGCGAGGGGCCCCTCGATCCCGGACACGAAGTTGGGGGGAACACAGGCGGGGGTGCTCAAGCGGCGAGGGCGGGCGCGGAGCGGCAGGGGCCGGCCTCCCGAGCGGGGTGGCGCGGCTGGCGCGGGGCCGCGGGGGCTGCCCTAATCGACGGGGCGGAGCCGGCTCCTGGCCGGGGAGCAGGCGGCGCAGCTCCGGGCGCTCGGGGCTGGCAGGGAGGCGACAGCAGGCAGGGCGCGGGCGGGCCTCTGAGAGGGCGGACAGAGGATGTCAGGGATGAAGGCGCCTGCAGGGTGGGGGAGCCAGTCCAGCCTGAGCCGGGGCCCCAGGGAAGTTGGGGGAGGGGGGCTGGGCGGGGACCCCTGACTGCTATCAGTCTAATAAGGTCCTTCCTCCTGCCTGCCCCCATGGGCGGCAGATCTGGGTGCCCCCTGTGAGCAGGGCCTTGGGCAGGGTGTGAGGGCCGGGGGTGGGGGTGGTGCAAACTTACTGTCCCGCGGGCTGCTGCCTGGAAATGGGGAGGCTGTGGCGGAGGCTGGCCATCCTCCTGCCCCATCCTCCTGGCCCAGGGCCTGGAGTCCATGACCGGATGGGGGTGGTGGGTGTTGAGGACCCAGGGACCACCTGGGCACAGGCAGGTGCTGCGGGAGGCTCTAGAGGGAGAGATCAGGGATGGGAGAAGGGACATCTGCCGCTCCAGCAAAGGAGGGATTGGGTGGGACAGAGGTTAGAAGACAGTCGGAGTGAAATGTGGGGCATAAAAATAAGCTAGTTAGTGGGTAAAGAATTTGTGGCCTGTTTACGCACTAGAAATCCACACAACAATAAACAAGCATGAGCTACAACATGGATGAATCTCACAAAGACTATGTTGAGTGAAAGAAGCCAGATGTCCTGATTCCATTGACCAAGTTCAAGAACAGGCAAAGCTACGCAATGCTTCTGAAAGTCAGAATGACGGGGAGCTCTGGGATGGGGGTATAGACCAGGCGTGGGCACGAGGAAGATGTGCAGGGAGCTAGAAATGTTCTGTCTTGATCTGGGTGGTGTAGAGGACACTGGATGCATCTTAATGAATCTACACTATCCCTCAATTTTATAAAGTACATGCCACCACTGGGGGGGAGGAAAAGAAACAAAAAGAATGAAGCTAGGAAGAGGATTTGAGTTGAGATTGGAATCAGGGTTGAGCTCCAGTGGAATTGGGTTTGTTGGGCACCGGATCATTCATTCATCCATTCACTCACTCATTCATTCACTTGTTCACTCATTCATTCATTCAGCAGATGTTTATTGAGCACACACAGTGTTCCAGGCCCCGTTCTAGGCATTGTAGATATAAAGAAAGAATAAAACACACGCGGCACTTACTAAAATATCTGGGAGAGAAGGACAAGGAACAGTAAACAAATGGATGCCATACTTTTGATATGAAATATTCCTAATGAAATAAACCCAGGGCGTGAAGTGCAGACGAGTTTCCGACAGAATCACCAGCATGATGACAGGTGGGGGGCCCAGGCTAGGACTGTGTGTGGGGTGGTGGTGGACTGAGGTCATTTGCTGCCGTGAGAGAAGGTCGGAGTTCAACTCTCAGCAGATGGTGCTGGGGCCCAGGGAGAGTGAGGAGAGTCACGCTCCTGCCCCCTTTTCCGGACCTGCCCCCCTTCTTTCCGCCTCCCCAGGGGTAGCTCCTGCCAACAAGGAAGCACCAACCCAGGTTTCCTCCATGGTAGCACCCTTCTGACACCATGAAGGGAAGGGCATGGTGACCTGGGCCGAGTCAGGACCGAAGTGGGGCTGGGAAGGCTCTGGTTGGTTCAGGGTTGGGCGACTCAGGTTTAGCTGAAGGACAAGGAGGCAGACGGAGCCAGGGATTGAAATGATCTTCTCAAGACCCAAATCTGCTCACATCACCCCTACCCTGACCCCAGGGAAAGCCAGGTAGTGGCTGCTCATTGCCTTTGGGGTGAAGACATCAGTCACCACTTCACATATGGCCTCATGGCCTGCTTCGGCGGCCTCACCCTGCGGGTTCCCCTGCCCTCTTCTGTCTGGGACCACGTGCCCTTCATTCATTCCTCAGCAGACACTGACTGAAATTCTGCTGGGAGCCCAACCCTGTGCCAAGTCCTGAGAATACAATGTAGCCAAAGCGAATCCCTGCCCTCAGGAGGCTTACATTCTAGTGTGGGAACCAGACAACATTACCTAATAGCCAAGGAAATTAAAGGGTAAGTCAAATAGCGATAAGCGCTGAAGAGAAAAAATAAAGCAGGGAAGGAGAATATGAAATAGAGGGGCGTAAACTTCGGATACCAAGTGGCCAGAGAACAGCCCCTTGAGAAGGGGATTTTCGAGTAAAGACCTTGAGGAGGCCAGGCAGCTCCTTCTGGCCTCGGACCTCACACAGGCTGTTCCCAGCCTGCCTCCCAGGCCTGGTTTCGGCCTCCTCGACCTACAGATCTTAGCTCAATAACAGCTTTCTCAAGGAAGGCCGAAGTTACTAATGGCTGTCCCACACTGTCTCCTTGATTGCTATCTATCTCCCTCACTAGATTAGACCGTCTATAATTTGGTTTTCTCCTCACTGCCTGGTACAGCTCCCAGCACGTCGGAGACTCTCGATGGCTGGATGCGTTAGCAATGAGGATCAGGTAGGGGTTGGGGATTGAGTAAATCATGGGGTGAGAATTAGGGCAAAGATTCAGATAGGAGAGCTGGATTGGGGAAAGGATGCAGTTAGGCTCTGAGAAGGATGTAAGGGAGAGGACTGGGTTAAGGGGATGGAGGTAGGAGTGGGGTCTTGCCGCCCCTCTGGGTGACTGGCAGGACTCTCTCATCTGCCTGGGCTGTCCCAGCCGGTGGGGGACTATTGGGCTGTCAGGCTTGCTTGCCTGGGCTCTGCTCCGCCACCTCCTGACTCCTGGGGGATGCAAATTCCATGTACACTCTGCCCTGCAGCCTCTCCCTTTTCCTCATGGTGCCTCCAGGGGGCTGCTGAGGCTTGGTGAGGAGCAGGGCGCAGGAGTGGGCAAGATGAGGCTGGGGGCTGGACTGGAGCTTGGGAAACTGTGCAGCCAGGCCCCTGGGGGATGCAGGGTCCTGGGGCAGTTGGGGAGAAAGGGCCAACATGAACCTGTCAATCCAGGGGCAAGATCGCACTGGGCAGTGATGTCTGGGGGGTGGGGGTGGGAGTGCATGGACAGCCTGGAGGGTGACGTGGGAGGGAGACTGGGGGAAGCAGGCATGGAAGCTGGTGTCAGCACCAGCGATAGGGGTCTCCCTCCATCCCCCCAAAGCTGCCTCCCCAAGTCATAACCCACTCCCAATAGGTGCCCCCCAACCCATCCCTCTCTCCCCCCAAATCAGGAGGAGTGGCTCTGAGATTGATGAGGATCAAGTCTGGAGTGCTCCTGGGGAACTAGAGTTGGAGATGGGGGTGGTGAGAACGTGATCAGGGCCAGGGCTGGGAGTAGGGACAGGATGAGGCACCAGGATGCGGTTGGGGCAGTCCCCAGTTGCAACCCCAATGGGGACGCAGCTCTCCTGAGAGGTGCCCAGCCGGGCTGAAGAACTGGTTCTCCTGGGCCAGGGCGGGCCCAGGCGAGCAGGAGCAGTCCCTGGGAACGACGCGAGTCCAGCTGGGTTGGCACAGCCACTGCCCACACAGGGAGCCGCACAAGAGCGTGCAACCCTTGGGGCCACCCCCCACCCCAGGATGCAGAGAAGCAGTCAAACCCGGTCACTCTGCTGCTTAAAATCCTCCGGTGCTTAGAAAGAATAAAATCCAAGGACTCTACAAGGCTGTGCGTGACCCAGCTTCTGTCCATCCCTGGACCACCTCGTTCCAACTCCTCTGGTCTTCTCTCTGCCCCTCAAACACACGCCCCCAGGGCCTTTGCACTTGCTGTGCCCCCCAAGCTGTTGCGAGTGCTTTCCCGTCTCGGCATCTGAGTCTCATCTCCTTGGAGAGGCCTCCCCTGGGCCCAGGATCTGAGGCTGCCCACCACCTCCATCTCCAGCCATGCTAGCACACGGCATGCTGCCATCATCAAAAGGATTTGTTTGCTTGTGTTATTGTCTGTCTCCCTGCATCTAGAACCATTGCCTGGGAGACAGGAACCATGAGGCAAGTAGATGCTAGAACCTCAGTGCGGAAGGAGCTTTCCAAGTCTTCCAGTCCCATCCACTCCTCTGACAGATCTGGGCTGCAGAGGCTGAGGGACTCGCTCGAAGTCTTGCAGAACCTGATGGCTGAGCTGGGGCTCCCCACTTTACCAGTCAGCCTTCCAGACTGACCAGAGAGCCTAGAGGGGTGCAGAGGGGAAGATGGGGAAAGCACCCTACCCAACAGGGCCCGGCTTCCCCATGTTCCATCCCTGGAGATGCCCAGAGCCAGGGCGCAAGTGCTACGTGAGGTTGGGTGCGTCTCCCCAGTACATCTCCCTCCAAGCTGGCTTTCTGGGAACTCAGATTCCAAAGACCCGCCCTCATCCCTCCCTTTCCAGCTCAGAGGCATTTTTAGGATGGGCATGACTTCTAGCACTAACCGCAGTGCAGCTCAAAGGGTGTTCGGCCTCTCAAGTTCTAGCACATTCTGGCTCTGCTCTCTGCTGGGTTGTAATCAAGACCAGGATCTGAGGATGGCACATCCGTAGTCCACTGGCCACAAGGGGGCACCTCTGAGCATTTACCAGTCCTTTGATTTTGTTATAAGGTGAACAAAATCCAGTGATTTTGGCTAAATTCTTAGGGTGGAGTCTGCAGGTGAGATACCCCCAAACACAATATCTCAATGGCATGAGGATTTCTATCCCAGGATCACAAGTGCAGGGAGTGAAAATCCAATCTTTGCTACAGCCAGACAGCCCCCATCCCACCCAGTGCCCCTCCGTATTCACACTGCAGCAAAGGGAAAGGGGTTTGGCTGAGCAAGAAGATTTTTGAGCTAGAAGGGAATAGGGAAAAGGGATGGGCAGTGTTTTTTTCCCTGGGTTTGTGGGGCAATGGTTGCTCCAAATTTCTACATAGCAGTGGCTCTTCTCCAACACTGGGAAGATGTAGTTGGATCTGGTGCTTTTCGTGAAGTTGTGCTTGTAGAGTAAGCACATTTTTTTCCCTTTGATCCTGGAAACCAAGGCCAAGTCAGCTGGTGAATTCCCACTGCTTAAAGAAATGAACGAACGATGAGAATGGCATAGGGTGGGGCTAGCAAAGCCCTTGCCCACGTAAGGCTCTGGGGGTTCCTGGTTATTCCAGCACTTAAATCATCTGGTTCCCCTGCCACCAGACACACAGGAAGGGAAGAAGAGTTACCCTGTCACTGTCTATTCTGGCCAGAGAGAAAATAGGACCAGGGTTTGGTCAGCCACAGAATTTGACTTGGTGGGGTGGAGGAGGTCTAGAGAAGCAGGAAACCAGGAAGGCATTGGTGACTGCAGAGAGAGAAGATATGGATGACCTGACTTTAAGGACTGTGAGGAAGCTGGACAGGAGATAATCAGACTCTATATCAGTCAGTATAGGCCAGGTTATGCTGCAATAACAAACAATCCCAAAATGTCAGTGGTGTCAATGGCTCAACCCAACAAAGTTTATTTCCTGCTCAATTCCATGTCCAACTCAGGTCAACATAGAGCTCTATTCACAGTCACTCAGAGACACAAGCTGAGGGAAGTGTCATGTCAATACATGCTTCCACAATAGCAGAAGCAGAGAAAAGAGAATTCTGGAGGGTGTCACACCAGCAGTTAAATGCTCCAGCCCAGAGATGACGCACATCACTTCTTCTCATAGCTTATTGGCCAAAACTAGTCACATGACCCCACCTATCTAGAGGGCCAGAAGCTGAGTCTTCCCTATGTCCAGAAGAGGAGAACCAGACCTCAATGTGCAATATATTAACAACCACCACACCCAGAGCTGGATTGTGAGACTTAGTAAAGCAGCTACCTTTTTTTCCTATCAGTCCCAGAGTCTGGAAATCCCTTCACCTCCTGATGACACAGGCCTCAAGAATATAGGGCTTACCTGGGTGTTGGGTTGGGCTGAGGAGCTTCCTGTCTCCAGAACAGGTTATCTGTTGAGTCACTGCTGCTCTCTTCTTCCCCAATCCCCTGACACCCCCCACCACCACCACCCACATGCACACACTCACATATATCAAAATATGAAAATGAAATGGGAGCCAAACATGATGGTTTTTATTGAACTCACTGGGCTCAAGAACAAAAAAATAATTGGGATGGAAGTGAGGATAAGAAAAGAACTTTGGAGAGATGCCTCCAACCCACCCAGGCCAGGGAGCCTGACCTAGGAGAACTGCAGCTAGGGGTCCAGGTGAACTGGGCTCCAATTCCTCCCCTCCCCTGTAAGATACTGGGGTCAAAAGGAACCACATGTCAGATCAGGAGCGTATGTCACTTCTTTGCCCAGTTTCCAAGTTCTTTCAAGAAAATAAAGCTGGGTTGGTTGGTTCTAGGCTTAGAGGAAAAGGGAAACAAAGGGGCGAGGTAGGAGAAGGTGCTTTGAGGTGGGAGAGGGCTGGTAATGAGAGTTCAAGGATCCAAGCTGGGAGTCCCAATAGGAAGAGGTAGACTTCTGTAGGAGACTGGAACAGGAGGCTGCCCAATGAGGGCAAAGGGTAGTGGGTTTCCTTCCTTCTGGAGGGGCCTGTTGTGCATTGACTTTAGGCAGTGGCTTCTCACCCCAGGTGATGCTGTGCTGGTTCCTCATGGGGCAGGGATAGTTCATATGATGCTGGAGCCACCTTGGCAGGGAAAGGTCCACATGTCCACAGAGGAGAAGGTTCAGGCTGATAAGAACAGAGAGGACCTTTCTCCCAAGGATTCAGGGAGAAGGTGTTAGATGGAGACACTGTTCTCAATGAGGGGAGGGTCCAGGTAGGGGTAGGGCAGCTCCAAGTTCTGGTTCCGCACCCGGATGTCCTGTGAGATCTGGGCCAGATGGTTCTGGAAGGTGGCGATGCTACATCGCGGGGCCTCCTCAGTGAAGTGCTCGTCCGGGTAGGTGCCCAGGGGCCTCTGGGAGAAACAGGTGAGGGGTCAGGATGGTGTTCAGGATGGGATGAAGAACAGTGAAGGACAAACAAATGCAGTCAAGGTGGCTTCTAGGGCACAATCCAGCTACAGCAATTGTAAATACAAACCCTTCAAACCACAACTCAACTCCAAACCACTACTCCACACAATCTGACACAGAGCAGCCATCCAACAGCCAAAGCCCAGAGTGCAGGGGACAAAATGGGACTTGGGAACCAGCCAACCTAATTTTAGTGCTCCCTCTGCTGGTAACCCTCTGCGTATTGCTCTGACTCCTTGAGACTCAGTTTCTGCATCTGAAAATGGATGGGGTGAACTTGAAAATCTTTACAGTCCCCTTCCAGCACCTGATCTACTGCTCTACGAACTTAAAAGGGTACAACCACAGTCATAAAACAATTGAAATCAACATAAACACACTCCAGCAAATGTACCCAAGAATGCATCTATTATCCTGCAATTTCACCAACATCTTCACAATCAGCAGCCATAATGAATTTTTTTCCAACACAATCACCATCACCATATGCTGAAACATGACATTGAATTCTTCAACTTCAGTCAGGGCCACCCTAGGGCAGTATAAGACTGCCACTCCCTCCCTGATCACATCACACAACCAGTTCACCATCACAATGCATGGATCACAGCCTCCTAGCAGCACACACTTTCCATCCAAATACAGTGTTCCTACATTATACCTGTTGTTAATAATATCGATGTTCCAAAATTATTTTTCTTGTCTTATTGCATTGGTGAAGACTTCCAGAGCAGTGTTTAAAAAAACAAACAAACAACAAAAACAGTAGTAATGGTGAATATTATTTTCTTGTTTCTGGCTTTAATGAGGAGACTTCTGTTGTTTCACCAGAAGTATAGTGTCTTGTTTTCTGAAATATGCTTTTTATCAAAACACACACACAACTCCTTAAGGGAGTTTCCTTTTACAGGGAGTTTTTATTAGTAATGGCCATTCGCATTCATCAGATGCCTTTTCAGAATATATTGAGATGATTATATGGTATATTTCTTTATTGATGTAATGAATTATATGGTTGTATTTCATAAGGTTGAACCAACCTTTCATTCCTTTCATTCTTAGAATAAACTAGATTTGGTTGCAGTGGATTCTTGTTTTACTGTTCACCACTGGCCTGCATGCATCAGCTGATATATTTTTTAAGACCGTTGTAGCTAAATGAAACAATTTTATCATATTATTTCCTTACTAACAGCTAACATGTTGTTAGCATTTTGCATAACCAGAACAAACAACCCTGTAAGACAGGTATTTTCATCATTCATATCATCTATATAAAGAAGAAAAATGAGGCTTCAAGATGCTAAATTACATATCTGAAGTCACATTAGCTGATAAGTGGTTGGGTTGGGACAGGAAACCTTAACATCGGACCCTTCGCCCTTCTTGCATTACCTCTCCCAAGTGTCAGTCTTGGGGTTCTGTAAGCCCATAAAATGATTTGGGAAGCCTTCACCTTTTTTCTATACTTTGGAGCTGTTTGAATGCCTTAGGAATTACCTGTTCCTTGATGGTTTCATAGAATCTCCCTCTGTAGGGAGAGGGATCAGAACATTTACAACCTTTTACATTTATGTGTGGTTTTCATGTCTTCCAGAGTTAAGTGTGGGTTGTTTACGTTTTCCTAGAAAATTATTCATTTCATCTATATTTTCAAATTTGTTTGCATAAAGTTGTAATTCATGTTTTCTTATAGTTTTTTTTTTATCTCTCTATTGTGGCTGGGTGCCTTATTTTTTTATTCCTGAGGTTGTGTGTTTATGTTCTCTCTCTTTATTCTCAATTGGAATTACCCATGGTTTGTTAATTTTATTGGCCTTTTCAAAGAACCAGCTTTATATCTTATTCATAAGACCGATTCTAGTTTCTAAAACTATAATGTAAGCAATCAAAGAAGGTAGAACATAGAAATGCTACAGACTGGGTTCAAAGCCTACTAACTAGCTGTGTGACTTTGGACAAATTGCTTACTCTCTCTGAACTCCAGTTTTTACCCCTATAAAATGAAACTATTTATTGAGCATGTATATGCCAGGCCCTGTACTGTGCAATTTAAATATAGTTACTCATCCGTTCTGTGTTTTAAAACACTGTACATAAGGTCTGATTTAATGCCTAGCTGCTATCTTTGTTGCTGTTGCTATAACTTTCCAGGTTAAATTTCCCACTGGCTTAGGAGGAGGAAATCCTCCACATCCTCTGGCCTACCTGCCCCTCTCCAAGACAGAAATGCACGACTCTGAAACCTTAGTAGGTGATGGCTGGGACCAGAACGGGGCTTTCCAGAAACCTGTTAGGAAAATAAAACATCTGCAGTCTTCCTAGCACCAAATGGGGTCAGGCGTGAGAAATGAGGATATTCAGGTAATGTCAGGGAACTTGTGAGCAAGTCCAGTAGGACCGAGGCATGACTGATAATGCAGTGTGTCAGTGGGGATGATGGTAAATGGTGATTAAAGGGCTGATCCCCGGCCTGGACTATGTAACAGCCTCCTCTGTCCTTGCTGCCTCTAAAATTGCCCCTCCCATCCATCCACACAGCCAGGCGTGTCCCTGCTAAAACACAAATTTAACCACGTCACTTCAGGCTTACGACTCTTCAGTGGCTCCTCATTGCCCATTGCATGAGAACTGTGCCTGGCAAAAGCATACCTTCCTCTCCACCCTGAGATTTTGCCACACAGAACCATCTGTGGTCCTACAAATACATCCTGCACTCTCGCCTTCACTCCTTGGCCCGTGTCCTTCCCTTTGCCTAGAAACTAACCCTGCCCCTCCTTTGTCTGCCCAACTCTTACTTGTCCTACAGGTTTCAGCTTAGCTGTCACTTCCTCCAAGAAGCCTTCCCTGATTGCCCCAGACTCGATTAGGGTCCAGATAGCCCCATTCTTACCTCCATCACCAGATTGTGAGCTCGCAAAGACAGGATTCAGAACTGCCCACCAGTGTCTGGCACCCTTCAGATGTTCAGGAAGTATGTGCTGAATGGAGGCACTCATACATCAATAATTCCTACAACACTGTGGTGAGCTGTTTCATTTTTGTGTGCCTCCCCAACTAGACCTTGGCCTTCTTGAAGGCAACAGCTGGGTCTCACTCAACTTTATATGCCTGGTACCCAGCACCAGGCTGACACATGGGAGATACCCAACAAATGTTTGTTGAATATTTGGATGAATGGAAGAATGGAATGGTTGGACAGACAGATGATGGAAGAATGGAATTGCTGGGTGGATAAATGATAGATGGATGGATGGATGAGCTGGTGAGTTGTAGGGAAGTTGCACCACAGCCAATAAACTGGTGTTTGCTTCAGTGTATGTCTTTTGAGATCAACTACCATCAGAAGAAACTGGGAACCCAAGGCAACTCAGCAGTGAACATAACTCCCAACAGGAGGTCCCCAAGCCCCCTTGGAGAAGCCACCACCACCTCCACTGCCCAGGCCCTGAAAATCCCCGTGCCAACCCCCACACACACCTGGTCCTTGGGCTCTTGGCTGACCAACCAGAAGAGGAGAAGGTTGTTACAGGTGATGTTCACTTCTGGGAGGGTTTCTAGGTAACTCTTCAAGGTGGTGGTCCCCTTGGTCTGGGGTGGGGGCTTCCTCATGGATGATGGGGCATTGGGCATCCAGGCCCCAAAGTCGTGCTGTAGAGACCCCCACCCCAGTTGGGTTAGCCAGCTTTGGGGAGGAGGGGGACCGACTCACTCTTCACCATGCCTAACTCTTGCCTCTACTGTCCCAGGTCTTGCAATTAAGGAATGAGGGGATCATGGAAAGGGAAGAGAGACGGTATATAGGGTGGAAGATGCCAGAAGTGGGGCAGGAGTCCAGCCCACCCCCTGCCACTCCCTAGTCAGGACAAGGGGATGTGAGTCACTAGAGAAGGAAGAGAGAGGAGATGACCCTATAAAAGGGCTTTGGTCTGGTGTGCCCCATGGAGCAACCCAATACTCTACTTGGCCAGGTCCCAACCCTAATAGGAGTCCATAAATGCCACTCCCAACATAACATTAACTTGGGTTGCCATTACAACCTCGGACCCAGCTCCACCCTAGTCGCCTCTCCAACCCCAACACTGATCATAAACCCACCCTGACCCTAACCCACCTGGCTCGCAACCCAAACCCTGGCCTCCAGTGGCCCCATGCCCGCCAGGCCCGCCCTCTGCTGCCTCACCTGCCCACTGTTGACGGCAGCGTGCTGGGCGGAGCAGTTAAAGATGACTGCAGTGAGGAACTTCACCAGCTCTCCTGGGGTGCACAGCCGGCTTGGGAAGCCTGGGTGTGGGGAGGGAGGGAACAGGGTGTGGATGGAAGGGATGAGATTCCTAGAGGCAGCTCAGGGCTGGGGCTCTCCTCATGGGGAGAGCAAGGAGGTAAGAACTGGACATTTGGCCGCCACTGTCTTTAGATTAGGGTTAGGGTTGGGCTGAGGTTAGGGATGGTTGTCTTCAAGGTCCATGGTCTCTGAAGGAGGGTCACATAGGAGCTGGGTGCTGGGATGGGACCAGAGAATGCCAGGCCAGCAGGGCCCATGATGGGAGAAACCAGCTTCAAGCCCATAGCCCAGCTGCCTTCCCCCGACCGCCAAGGCACTTCTGTCTGCAGCGCATATGAGTACTTAATTATGTGTCCAAGCACCCAACAGTGGGTCATCCCTGCTGGGCTGAGTGGTAGCGACAGATGACCGCCAAGTGTGTTGCTCATAAGCACCCAGTGGCAGAAGCAGGGACAGCATCTGAGGTCACAGCTTGGCTCCTTAAGGTGAGGGCAGGTGGTGCAGAAATGGGCACTGGGGCTAAAGTGGCTAGGGAGTCCTTCCTGGAGGAAGAGAAGGGGTCCCTCTGAGTTGAAGGATGAGCAAATTTTGGATGGAAAAAAAGAGATGCCAGAGGAAGGTGTTTCCAGGGGCTGGAAGGAGAAGAGGGCCCTCTTCTCTCTGTCCCTCACTGCTCTCGTCCTAGCCCATGGTGACCCCCAAATTCGCATCTCCAGCTCCATCTGGCCCCTGAACTCTTGACTCAGACCTGCAGCTGCTTACCTGACACCTCCACCTGGGCGCCTGCCAGTATCTTAAATTTAACATTTGCAAAACCAAATAATTGATCCCCCCCCCCGTCTCCCGAACCTGTCCACTTTTCTCTACCCCTGACTCCCTAGCATCTTTCTCCTGCTTCCACCTTCCGTCTGCTTCCACACTGCTCCCCTCCCCCAGCCTGTTCTTCACAGAGAAGCCAGAGTGATCCTGTCCAATCCTAAATCAGGTGTCATCTCCCGGCTCGAAACCCTCTAAGGGCTTTCCGTCCCTCTCACCCTGCCGCAGCCCCACTGTCGCTCCCTCTCTGACTTCATCTACTTCCTTCCCTTTCTCCCTCTCACTTACTTCCCTCCAGCCACACAGGGTGTCCTGATGTTCCTCACACATGCCAAACACGCTCCCACCGCAGGGCCTTTGCACTTACCGTCCCTCTGCCTGCATGCTCTGATCCCAACTATCTAGAAGACTCGCTCCCTTGTGTCCTTTGGCTTCCTTCAGGTCTCTCCTCAAAAGTCACCTCCTTGAGGAGACCACTCCATCTGAAATAATCCCCTA
This sequence comes from Bradypus variegatus, assembly GCA_004027775.1. Taxonomy (NCBI): domain Eukaryota; kingdom Metazoa; phylum Chordata; class Mammalia; order Pilosa; family Bradypodidae; genus Bradypus; species Bradypus variegatus. Next base: position 22,138 of record PVKY010000511.1, read on the forward strand.
CCTCAGCATGCTATATCCCCGATGCTGTTTCACTTTTCTCCTGAGCACCATAACTGCCTGGCGTGTTTATTTGTTTGTTTTCTGTCTCTCCCCACAAGAATTTTAGGCTCAATGTTGTGTTCACTCCTGAGCCCCAGCCCCTAGAATAATACTTAATAAATATGAAGAACCCAGTCATTATTGGTTGAAAGAAGGAGAGAGAAAGAAGCCAGAGTGAGGAGAAATTGAGGATAAACAAGGTGAGGGGCAGGGAGGGCTGCCAGCTGAGGCAGCGAGCTGGCCCATGTGGCATCTGGACACGGCTGCCCAGGATGACGGTGCGGCCCTGCGGGCTTGGGAGGCAAGAAGCAAGAGGCTGGGAGAAGAGGGACGTGTTGGGAAGCAACTGCGACAGTGCAGGAGTGGCTGAGGAGGACTGGGACTAGGTGGGGGGCGTGGGAAACTATAGGGACAACAGGGATAGCCACCCAACTGGATGCAGGGAGAGAGGAAGATGGACATCAGAACATGAGTCAAAAGTGGCTCCAGGGCTTGGAGTCCAGATGACTGGAGAGATTGGGGGTGGGGAGGGAGGGCCAGCGGTCTGCCAGGGAGTGAGTGAGAATTTTCTGAATGTTCTTTTTGTGCTTGATTGTCCAAACTTAGGGGCTGGGAATAAAAAAGTAAAGCAGGGGTCGAACTATCAACAGGAATTTTTCAGTACTTTATACTGTAAAGTCTTACTGACTGGGGTTAATTGATGAGTGTGCTTTGCCTTAAAACATGTGAATCTAGAAAAAGGCTGCACAGGTCAGAAGGGCTGTTCGTCAACCTAAAGAATGTTATGATGTGTTAATCACAGACAAATTTAAGAAAGTAAAATAGGAGAGTTGAGCCAACAAGGATTAGGTTCTCTGTAGTGGGAAGCAGTCAGGAACAAGACTGCTTTTGATTAACTGAAGGTTTGCGAAGCTTGGGGAGAGGGTCCCCCTTGAAAAGATCCCAGAGATCTGGTTTCACCACCTTAAATCCAGAAATCTCTACTGGCATCAATAGCAGTGAGACAACCTGACATCACGTCTCCCAGTGTGATGCAATATGGAGAACACAGCATCACCCAAGAAGGATTCCTGCCAAAAATGTGGAACCTTTAGAAATAACTTCCGGTTTACTGAAAACACAGGGCATTCAAGATGAATGAGGAAGCAATTAGATAAATTTGGAAGGTGACACATTCTGCAGCAGGAACCCCGGCTCTTCAGTAAGTCTGTGTCATGTGATTTTAAAAAGTGGGGGGGGGGCTGTTCTAAATGAAATGAGACTTTGGAGTCAAAATAAACAAATGTACTTGTGGTTCTTGATTGTATCCTCAATCAGCAGGACCAGCCAGGGGAATTGGAACAAGTGGAAATATTTGAATATGGACTACATATGATGGTGATGATGGAGATTATTTTTGATTTTGGTAATACTATTGTGGTTATGTAAAAAAAACATTGCTTTTCAAGGTGCATATTGATCAGGAGTGAATTATCAGGATGGCTGTTATTTACTTTAAAAGGCTTCAGCAAAAAAAAAAAAAAGCAACAGATTAATCAAATATGACAAAATGTTGGCAACTGTTGCATATGGATGGTGGGTAGACGGGTTTTTGTCACACCATACTCTACTTTTCTTCAAGTTTGAAATTAAAAAAAAAGGACTGAGAGCCCAGCTGGGGTCAAGTTCATTCTACTTGGAAATGACCGGAGACCTCCTGCTCCCTGGGTCTCCCCCAGGAAGGAAGTCCCCTGGCTGGCACCAGAAGCACTAAGGCACCTGATGGCCACATCCCCCTGCTGAGAGAAGGCCAGGCAGTGACAGCCTTCCAAGTGAGGCCAGGGCTGGGGATGGACAATTGTGCCACTTTCTGCTTTTCCTTTTCTTCCACAACCCCAGGTACAGAGGTCTCTTGTAAGTTTTTGGTACCAGTGGAACATAATATAGTGGAACTAGGTAAGCAGGTTCTGAAGACCTGAGAGGCCACCGTTTTCTGTGGAGAGACAGCTTGTTGTTCTCATGTGCTGGTATTAAGAGTGACAGTGGGACAGCTAAGAAGGCTGCCGGGGAATGGGGACGGGGTCTGGGGGAAATCAGCTACAGAGGAGGAGGAGGAGGAGAAAGGATCATTCCATTAGGGAGGGATAGAGAGGGGAGGCAGAAGCCCGGGACAAACCAACAGCTGGGATGGGGAGACGGCAGGGGACACAAGAAGGAGTGGGAGGTTCACAATGACACCCCTTCCCTGGTACTAGGGGGAGACTTTCAAGCAGGGAGAGGGGCCTGGGGTATCTGCTTGGCCCTGAGGTTAAGGAAAGAAGCCAAGGAGGGGGTGGGTCTCAGAGGGCTCTCAGGCAGCGACAGGAAGGAGGGGAGGGGTAGGCTTGGGTGACAGGAGCAAATAAAGAGGAATCAAGCAGCAACAGGACCAACCCACTCCACGAAGTGGTTTGCAGTCAAAGGAAGTGGAGAGAGGTTGGTGGTGGAGGCACCACCTGGCAGGACAGGCACGACGGGTACGAGAGAAGGTTCCGGAATCTTCTGTGTACTTCAGAGGTTTGAGGCCAGAGATGGCCCCTGCTGCGTGATGCAGGCACATCCAGTGAGCTCAGCTAGCAGAGTGAATGGATGGGCCCCAGTAAAGGTCAAGGAGGGACCCAAAGGAGCATAGGGTAGTGGTTAAAAACAAGGGCTTTGGAGACCGTGGGAGCTGGCTCCAAATCCTGTGCCTGCTGCTTATTATCTCTGCAGCCTTCTCTGTGCCTATTTCCTCATCTGTTAATTGGGGAAGATGATAGAATATATTCAAAGGCTGGTCTGTTAATAAATGCTAATTCGTGGTAAGGTCAGCATGGAATCAAGAACCTGTGGTGTGGGGCTGGGATGGGGATACCTGAGCTCTCCCGGCCCAGGAACGCCTGAGCAAAAATCTCGCCAACCCAAGCCTGCAGTTCCGAATCCTGCTGCACAGACGCATTACTGGGGTAATAGTAGCCCACGATTTCTGAGACAAAGCTGCAGGAAAGAGGTGTCATTGCCACTGAGGTGATCCCCAGCTCAGGCCCGGCCAAATCAAGGCCCCCTGCCAGCCCAGGCTTGGGAGAGGATGATGGCCAGAGCCCCCTGAGGCTCACCCCACTCCTGAGTCAGGGGTGCACAGGGCCTATTTCCCACAAAGGGGGACAGTGCACCAACCAGAGTCCCCCTCCCCACTCAGCACCCAGGAGGAAGGAAGGTCTGCTTGCCAAGAACCGCCCCTCCCACTCTCCCACCCCACCCCCACCCCAGCCCTGCTATTCTGACTCCTCTGCACACCCGACCCCCCTTCCCCCACAGCCCAGCCCCTGCCAGCCCACAGCGACCTGCCATTTCACAAGGGACCCTAATCCCATCTCTCATCCCCCGGGAATGCCACATGCTGGGGCCCGAGAACCCCAGCCCAGAAGCTCCCAGGCCCAAGAATCCCGCCTGGGTGGGCACAAGTGTCCGCACTGTCCCTGGTGGGGCCCGCGGGGCTGCGGGGTCCCAGGCCCCGCACCTCTCGATGGCCGCCCAGATCCTCAGGCCGTCGTCGCGGTAGTGGTAGTTGGGGATGGCCAGGACGCCGCGGGCCCGCAGGCTGTCCGGGAGGCAGAAGGTGGTGTAGGTGAAGTGGGCCAGGCCCGTGCTCATGAGGTACAGGAGGCCGCGCCTCCCGATGGATGTGACCTGAGGACACAGCACAGCTCGGCGCCCAAACCGGCCCGACCTCCGCCCCCGAGGCCTGGGCACCAGATGGGCCCCGGAGGGTCTCGCCCACGACCACGGGTCAAACAGCCCGCAGGGGCCGCAGGTGGCAGCCCGGAGGTGATCCTTAGCTCCGTGGTAACGAACAGAACGACGTGAAAGCCGAGGGGGCGAGAGCCGAGCTCGGCGGGGCCAGTGGGGGGCTGTGTGAGGGCGGGGGTGGCCCTGCCCACCTCGGGGAGCACGCGGAGCCTCGGCCTGAGGGGGTGGGATCCATGGGTGGGGGTGGTGGGCGGGGCCAGGGCTTGTGGGCGTGGCGAGGAGGAGACCGCTGGACAGGAGCGGGGCTTTCGGGGGCACTGCCCGGGATTGTGGCCTGGGATTGGAGGCGGAGCAAGGGCGCTGGGGGCAGGGCCTGCAGGAGGCGGTAGCCGGGTCTGGGGATCCGGTTGCCCGCCAGGGGCCGGGCAAAGCGCCCAAGGGGGCGGGGCCCCAGGCCTCACCTTGTCCACGAGGCCCTCAGGGTTTAGCAGCGTGGCCCTGGCGATGGTGTTCACCTGCAGCGTGTAGCGAGTGTGGGGGAGCAGGAGCTGCGGGCGGTAAGAAGTCACCGGGGCCAAAGGTCAGGGCGGAAAGCCCCCATGGCCCCGCTCCCCCGACCCCGCCCCAGGGTCGCCCGGACCTTGTAGATGGGATGGCAGAGGGGCAGCTGACGCAGCGTGGCCATGGCGAAGGCCTCGCACAGCAAGTGCGTGCACAGAAAGTGCGTGTTGTTCTCGTGCACCAGAAACTCAGCGTTGCGCACCCACGTCTTGGCCAGCAGCCAGTCCCAGTCTGAGTCCGTGGGCAGGAAGATGGGGCTGTCGGGCCCGGGGGTCTGGCTGAGCTGCGTCGCAAGAGCAGTAAGGGGGTGGGGCCGAAGTCTGCCGGTAGGGTCCTGAGGCCCCGCCCCGGAGGCCCCGCCCCAGGCTCACCTGGATGGCCAAGGGCACCAGCGCCCCCTGGGGGTTGAGCCACAACAGGCAGAGCGGGGCGGCCACGTACTGCTGCCTTCCGTTCAGGCAGTGGACAGGGGCCTCTGCCAGGATCCAGTAGTCCGCAAGGAAGAGGTTCCCCCTCTGGAGAAGGCGCGCGGACGCTTAGAGTGCCCTCCCCGCCCACCGTCCCCTTTCCTCCCTTTCCCTCCCGGTTCTCTGCACTCCCTGCCCCACCTCGGGCCTCAGTCATGCTTGGTACCTGCGCTAATGGCCAAGGCTGGGTGCCCCACCCTTCGCAGAACGTCCGGAATGAGGTCCTGCTGAGTCCCTCGCGGTGCACTCTCCCACCTGCCCTCCATGCTTGGACAACCCAGCGTCCTCCCTCTCCCCGCCCCACCCCCCACCATACCTGTTCCTTCCCACTCTCCAAAAACTCAGATGGCATCCCTGTCTGAGACTAAGCCTCCGAGTATGCAACAACAGCAAAATCAACACTAAGAATTAAGCAACCACCTCTCCAACCTTCCGGAGGAGGCCCCAGGGCTGGCTGTCCCCAAACAGCTGGGCATCCTCTTCCCCCAGGCCCTCAAAGCCCCTATCCTCCCTGATTCTTCCTGTCGTGTCAGATGGCCCTGTCTCGGGCTGGTTCTAAAGCATCTGGGTTCTGGGAGGCCCCAGAACAGGGGCAAGGCCTCCTTCTTGGAGTTCACTCATACCATTTCACCAGGCGTCATCAGAAGCCCCAAATCTTTCCAAACCTCACCTGTCCCACCTCCATATCTGCTCTACTAAAAACATGCAGGGCCCAGGCTGCCCAGGCCACCACCCCCTACCCTCCTTACACATCCCTTGTCCGTAACGGCAACTCACCCACCTCCCTCCTCCCAGGCCCACCTCCAGCTCACCCACCTGTAGCTCCGTCTGCAGGCAGGTGGCCGGTCCCAGCAAAGGGGCCACCATGTCATTGGTGACAGGCAGCTTGCTGGGCAAGCTGGAGATGCAATGAAGCATGACAGGGTTGACACCATTCAGGTATTGGTACCCGAAGAAGTGGTCCTCACACCAGTGCTCTGTGACGTACTCTGGGGGGGGCAAAGGAGGGGCCGATTGATCTAGAAATGACCTCCCCAGATGCTGCTCCTGCCAGCCCTTTGCTCATCATCATGGCTTGGGTTTTCCACCTACTCACCTTGTGACTAGGTATACCTCCAATTAACACTGGACACTGTGGGTCAGCGAAATGGAGTTACCTGTCCTGTTAATTGGCAGAGCAGGGATTTGAACCCACAGCCCAGAACTCTTGGTGGCCAGGGGGAGGGAAAGAGGTAGGTGCCACTGACAGGGTCAGGACTTCTTAAATGACCCATGACCCTCTCCCAGGCAAGCAGAATGTCTTTGTGTCCTCATACCCCTATTCTTCCCACCAGTGAAACCAGTAGCCCTTCCCACTCAAACCCAGCAGTCTCCCTGGCAGGTCTGGGAGAGGGTCCTTTACCAGGATGGAGAGGAAGGGATCTGAGCAGGGGCTAAAGTGAGGGTTAGACATCTCCCATTTGGCCCTGTTCACCTGAAGTGAAGGTCTTGTGGCACCAGAAGATGTTCCGGATGTCATCCAGCTTCTTCCAGGAGCCCTTGCGGTCTAGCAGCCCTCGAAGCTTCAGGCCCAAGGACCTGAGGGGGAGGGAGAGGGGAGGGTGGGAGCCTGGAAACTGGGGTCTGCCAGGGGCCACTGTGCACCCAGCCTGAGGGGTCTGCAGGGACAGGGTCACTGAGCAGAGGAGAGTTATCTACTGGCCACATGGTCGGCAAGTCACCCTCATGGGTTGTCTAATCTGCTTTCTCCAAGCTTCCACTGAGCCGTGGGCCTCTGCTGAGCCTGGCTAGCCCACAAAGTGCCCCACCAGGGGTTCCACCCACCATTCCAGCTCTTGCCCCCACCACGACCCAGGCCTTTTTTCCAAACATAACCAAAGACATACTTAGAACCCTGTCTGGGGCTGGCAACCTGAGGGATTGTGTGTGCTTTTCACTTTGTGGGTATGTGCACTGTTGGAATTATTTACAAGGAGCATGTATTATTTTATAATCAGAAAAAGATGCTCGAAATTAAGTCTGCTATCACTTCCAGGGCTTTGTTTAAGCTGCACCTCCCAGGAAGGCCATCTCCTACATCTCTGCCTACTAAAAGCCTGTCAATATTCTTCTAGACTCATCTCGGATGCACAGTCCTTTGTGAAGCCTTTCTTGATCTTGCCATGACCACCACTACACACATACCTTGTGTGTCTCCTTCCCCAAACACTCATCAATCACTGCATTACATTATAAACCCAGCACACTTGCGTCCCGCCCAATGACCCCCATTATGCGATGAGTTCCCTAAGGCAATGCCTGTAAGCCCCAGCACACCCAGCTCATAATAATCGCTAATTAAACGTGTGCACAATCAAATGAAAGGGTATGGGACAAAAAAGCAGGGTTGTTTTGTGGCAACTGGCCAACAAGGTAGGCTCTGTAAAGATGCAGATGTGCCATGGAGAAGCTGGGCATCTGGGGAAGGTTGGCAAGGGGGGTGATTCACAATCTGACAGCCCAGGGACACCTTTGCTCACTAAGCCACTCACTCCCTCATTCCACAGACACCTGTTCAGGGCTTGCCCAAGCAAACCCCATGAAATGGGAAAAACTGGAGGGAGCTCCATCAGGGGAGCAGAGGCTGAGGAGAAGGAGAAAGAAGGAAACAGAAAGGCCTTCCTCTTCCAAGGGCCTGCCACAAATGTCCTTTGGGACACCCTGTGGTCACCCCATATGCAAATCCAGCCACCACCCCCTCCTCTCCACAGATGCCTCAACTTCTGCCAAATGCCAGCTCTCTCTTCCCACTAGTCTGTCTGCAGTGACCCTTCTCTGGGCTCTGTGCTGGCTGCCCCCACGTCTCCTGGGCCTGCCTCTGATCACTCATTTAGTGGCACCTTTGGTCGGCATTGCCAGGGCCTCTCAGTGAGTCCCTATCCTGAAGCCAGAGCTCCCTTTGGCTGCCTCCAGCCCATTCCAGACACTCCCAAGCACCCCACACCTCTGCAGCTTGCCCATCAGTCCTTCTCCAAAAGAATCCCTCTGGGCACAGAAAATGTGTCCCTAGCTCCTTATGTGGGCCGCCCAGGGCCTCTGCAGGCAGCTGCTGGACATGTGGCCAGCTGAGGCTTCTGCCCGCCTCCCCAAACCCGCTGGCTCACCCCCCACCCACCCACGCTCCCCTCACCTCTTCTCCTCTCCCACCCCGGAAGGCTGCCTCAACCCACCTCTCTCCCCCCAGGAGACACCTCCTGGCCTCCCCTTACCCTGAGCCAATAAACCTTAGAGCCTCAGCCATTGACTCGAGCTGCTGATGAACCTCCAACTGCTGGTCAACTGCGGGCCAGGTCCCCCTAGTGATACTGTGAATTCCTCCCTGATGAAGACGATATCCTAAGCCTACTAAGTGACATCCATTGAAAGGTTGTTTTGTGCCAGGCATTATCTCATTTAATTCTCCCCCAAACCTAGAAGGTACGTATTAATATTATTGTCACTTTACAAATGAGGATGCTGTTCAGAGGGTAAGGGAAAACCGAGTCACACAGCTAAAAAGTGTTGGTTCTGAGATTTGAACCTAAGGAGGCCTGACTCCACATCCTTCAAGCTATGGGGCCCGGCACGCTGCCTTTCCCTGATAGGGCCAGAGCCTGTGCCCTGCACATAGTAGGTGCTCAATCAATGTGCTTTGGTTTAATTGGCTTGAGGAATGGAAAGAGAAGGGGTGAGTAAGCAGCCGAGAGCAGCTGATGGGGAGAGAGAGATTGGGGAGCCTAAGTAGAGAGGCTGGGGGGAGGGTGCTGAGAGCAGAGAGAGGGGGAGGCTGGGGGACAGAGAAGGGGGAGACCAAGGGGCAGAGAAAGGGGAGGCTGAGGGGCAGGGGTGAGAGCTGGGTAGCCTGGGGCAGGGTCCGAGGGCAGGGTCCTCACGCGGGGATGGCGTTGAAGAGCAGCGAGGTGGTCTTGGTGGCCGAGTAGCGAATATTGGGCTCCATGTACAGCAGGGATGGGATGTCAATTTTCATGGGGAAGCCCGGCAGGTACCGATTCCCTCTGCTGGGGGTGGGGGAAGCAGAAGATGGACACCTGTCAGAGGGGCCTGCAGCCCCCTCCCTTAATTCCCCCCCTCTGTGCTGCCCATGACATCCCCAGGTCTCCCTCCCTCTGGCTCCTCTCTGCCCTCTCTGCTCCCAATCAGAAGGGCTTCCTCACCCTTGGCCCCTCTGCCCAGCCCCTGGAGGCGACCCCCAGCCCGGGTCACTCCTGGCTCTCGAATAAACTGCACTTGTTAGAGGCCCCGCCTCCTCCCAACACACACCCCCTCCCTGCCACCTCCAGCCCAGCTTGGTCCTCACCTCTCTCCCTGGTCTGCACAAGGCGTCGTCTTGGTCAAGGCAAATTTCCCATCTGACTCCATCTCCTCAAAGCTGCTGACGTCCACCATACGGGGGAAGCCAGGGGCATAGACCTTCCAGCTTCCGGGGGAAAGGGGTCACGCTTAGGATAGACAGGGACCTTAGCTTTTAACGACATGACTTCAAATGAAAACTCCCAGCAAACCACCCACTTTCTGGGCAGGTGACAAGGAATTGGCATTTCTTCTATGAAGGCACTTGGGATGTCAGACCAAGGTAGGATTTGAGGATGATGCTATATCCAGACTGGTTTGGAATGGCGTTGGGTTGGGAGGAAGATTACGGCCAGTTTGGGGGTGAGGCTGAGGAGAGGCTGAGATGGGCTGGGGTCATGGTTGACACTGGAGTCCTTTCTGACACTGGGGTCTGGGTTACTCACAGGGTGGTTGGGGGTTGGATATGGGTTCGTTGGTGGTATTGGGACAACCACTGATCCTGATATTCCAGGTTGAACTCAAGGCCAGGACTAGATTGGGAGCAGGTTTTAATGAGGGTCCTAATCAGAGGTGGGTCCACAAGGTTGGAACTGAGGTCACAGTTAGTAACAATCTGATTAAGGCCCTGGGTCAGAACCGGGACAGGGAAAGAAGCCAACTGGCCGCCCTCACCGGTAACATTCCTGGCGGGCCTGGAGTTCCTGTTTCCTGTGATCCAGGAGGAGGGGAAGGGAGTCCTGACAAATGGTTCTTGCTGCGGAGAATGAAAATTACTCATCATTGAAGTGTCTTTTCAAACAACATCTCCTTCAGCGAACCTTCCCTGAACTCCCTGACCCTGAAACCCACTCCCATAGCCTCCGAAGATGCCCCACTTTTCTATACACAGTCTAGGGATTTGGGGCACCCCACCCCCAAATTATCATGATCTTCTTAATTGTTTCCGTGTTTGTCTCCTTTCCAGACTGTAAACTCCTGGAGGGCAGAAGTCACACTGCATTCATTCTTGTATTCCCTGGTACCCAGCATATAAGATGCACTTGGAAATCACTGATGAACACGTGTATTTTGTGATGTGATGGGTGGATGTGATACGATGATAGAGGGGGTTCATAGTGAGGTCTGTGAAGGGCTCACTATGGGCCAAAGGTAAGGTTGACTCGCCTCACCTTGGCCTAGAAGATCCATCTCTCTTCCCTTAGACTCATCTCTGCACTTGGGCCAGCCCTCATGTTTCCTCTTTGGGTCCAACAGCTCAGGAAATACAGGAGCCCAGAGACGGAAGGGACCTGAAGGACTCAAGCCCAGCACCCTTGAAAGGCCCTACAAATTCAACAAGGGACGCTGCAGCACCTTGCAGGGACTTCAACCACACTGGAAAAGCTAAGTAATCTGACTAAATTTTCTAAACATTCACGCTTCCTCGCCTGCTGAAATCGTTACTCAGTTTGCACAAGACTCAACTGTGGGGACGTGCAGAAGGAGGTGATGGAAAGCAAGCTGCTTTGTGTCTGTGTCTGTGTGTGTGTATGTGTGTGTCTATAAGTGTGTGAGTCCACGTGTCTGTTGTATATTTGTGTGCGAGTACATGTGACTGTATGTGTTTATGCCTATATGAGCATGTGTCTACCTGCATGCATGTCCCTAGAAGGGCAATGCTGCATTTCAGGGGTTTAGGGGCTCTCTTTCTCCAAAAGCACTTACTTGGGAGCCCAGAGTTCCAGCTACCCTAACCCCAAGCCTACTCCCCACCCTCTTGGTTCTGGGAGACCCCACTCCTAATCCGGACAGATGCCTTCCGGCAGCTCAGCCCTGCCCCTGCCCCTGGCCCACCTGTTCCTGGCCGCAGCTCCACGGTGCAGAAGCCCTCGATCCACTGGTAGCAGGGGAACTGGAAAACAGTTCCATCAGGGGCAGTGACACAGACGCAGCTGCAGTACCAGGAGTCTTTGGGGAAGAAAGCGTAGCGCTCCTTGTGTAGCCGAAGCAGCACCAGCTCGCCCAAGTCCGCTGAGCAGCGCACCTTGTACTTCTGCACCTGAGGGGGCCAAGGGAGCAAGCAGGTGAGAAGCAGGGAGTGGCCAGGCCGCCCTGGCACCTTGCGAGGTGCACTCCCACCTGTTCCAGCATACAGTGTAAGCCAGCCGCCCCTGACCCAGAGAGCGCCTTTGTAGGAATTAGAAAAAGGCACCCCTTCATCCAGACGGAAGCAGCCAGGGAGCCCTGTGTGAGCAGAGCGGGTGCTGGGTCTCACCAGCTTCCTTGGCCGGCAGGACACGCTTGTATAGGCCACCAGCAAACAATCCTAGGGAGTGGCAAAAGCAGGCACAGTCCCCTCCAAAGGAAAGGAAACAGAGGCCCCGAGAGGGGACTCCCCTGGCCCCAGCCCACTGCCAATTAGGAGGTCTCCTGACTCAGTGCTCTTTCTCCAGTCTAGGAAGGCAGGGACTGGAATAGGGGTGTTGACCAGCTCAGGACCCATCTCCTGAGTTCTGCTCCCCCCCCGGGGACCCCCTCCCTCCTTCCTCTGTACTCACTGCTCCAGGGGCGAAGTCCCTGCCCACACGATCCAGTAGCTGCTTGGGGCTCTCACCGCATGTGCCCACCAGTGTGACAGAGATGTTGTCCAGGGTGCCAGCCTTCAGGTAGGGGCCAGTGGTCACACGCACGCGGTACACGGCCATGGTGGGAGGGAGGGGGCAGCAGCCGGCCCGCAGGAGCGGAGCGGCAGGCTGGGCAGGGCGGGGCCGCTGGGCGACTGGGTGTAGGGCCGGTGGCAGGGTAGGCTTGACCAAGGACCCCGCTCTCTCACGGGTGTTCCTGGGCGCTCTCTCTCCAAGCTCCCGGCCTCTGTCCTGGCTCTCTGACGTTGGCCCAGGCTCGCTCCCTCTCCCCGCCCACAGTCTGGAGCCTGGATACTTGTTTGCTTGGCTCTGGCACAGCTGGTCCCGCCGCCTGGCAGGACAGGGCGCACCCAGATGGCTATCAGGAGCCTGGGTCCCGCTGGGGAGGGAAGGACGAGATGCCGAGATGGAAGCAAAGTAGGGGATGCCTGTGTGATTGGGACGCTGCTCTCCCCTGGGCAGGGATCGACTGACGCCCTGGGGCCCCAAACTTCCCCCAGGACCCCTTCCTTCTCTCTCCTAGGCAGAACTGAGCCCAGGGCACCCGCACTCCTACATGTGAATCACATGTGTGACTCACTGCACACTCGGCCCCAAACCACACGTGATAACATCACACACAGGTGAGCCACACGGGCCTCCCCGTCCGCGGCAGGGGGTCGGGAACTGCTCTCTGCCACCCCCCAGCCCTCTCCACCCCCAACCCATCCCCTGCCCTAACCTCTGGGTCCCCAGCCTTTCGCACTCCCGACCTCAGTTTCTCCCCCGGTTTGGGAGATTGAAGTGGGAGTCGGGAAGCGCGACATCCGGAGAGCCCAGGTGGCATTCTTCCCGCACGGGGACCGCCCTCGGCCGGCGGGGCCCTGGGCGGGGGGTTCGGGGGTGGACAGGGTATAGGTTATCAGGGCAGGGAGGAAAGTCTCTACGGGTGAAACCAGCGGCCGGCAGCGTCTCCGCGCGGCCAGTCACGGTACCACAGCGTCCCGGCCTCGGGGCGCTGCAGCCTAGCGTCCAAGATTCCCCTGGAGCTCTGAGAACAGCGAGGCGGAGAAAGCCGAATCTGCAGCAACCGGGCCTACCTGGCGTCTTCCTAGTCCCTGCTGGCGTCCTCTGCGCAGACACAGACAATTCCCTCTAGCGCCGACGAGCCTGGGAGCCCGAACGTGAACCGCTCTTATAAAAGCAGAGCAACAACTAATTTAGAGCCCGGATAGCTCAGTCGGCAGAGCATCAGACTTTTAATCTGAGGGTCCAGGGTTCAAGTCCCTGTTCGGGCGCATTGCCCCTTTTCTCATTTTTAGATGATGTTTGATGATAGGGTATTCCATCGACTAAAACGATGAAATGAAGAGGCAAAATACTGTTATTTGGTTGTAAAATTAAGCGGTATTCAGTGCTACAAAGTTTTCGTTTTGAGAAGTGGGAACGAATGAAAGTGGAGGTAAAGTAGAAATGGTTTAGAGCAGTATCTATGGAAACCGTAGTGCGATTTTAAATTTCCTGGGAGCCACATTAAAAAGAGTAAAAAGAAACAAGTAATATTAATTTTAATTAATTTTAGTAAGTTTTATTTACTATATCCAGATTATTTCAGTATGTATTATTAATGGGATATTTTACAATTGTTTTTTCGTACTAAATCGTCTCAATATGGTGTTTATTTTACGTTTACAGCACCTCTTAATTCTTATTTCAGGCCTCAATAGCCTCATGTGGCTAAGTGTCCACCATAAAGAGCAGCGCAATTTTATAGTCGTTTTTTTACCGTGAATAACTAGGCGGGAAGACGGGCAGAAGAAGAAGATCAGAATACTGTAGCATCTGTGAAACTCCCCCGGAAAGAAGGTTCCATTGTGTAATGGTTAGCACTCTGGACTCTGAATCCAGCGATCCGAGTTCAAATCTCGGTGGAACCTTAGTTTTCACCTCATTATTATGTAGTGTTGGAATAGGTTATTTGTTCGTTTAATAGATAAGATTTTTTTCTCTTTAATTCTTATTATGAAGACATTTACATATATAACATTAAATTTCCCATTTTATCCACTTTCAAGTGTACGATTCCATGGTATTAATTACATTCACAATATTGTCCTACCATCACCAACATACAAAAACAAAACTTTTAATCACTCCAAACAGAAACTCTGTACCCATTAGGCATTAACTTCCAATTCCCCACTCCTCCCAACCCTGTTCCCGGTAACATGTAATCTACTTTCTGTCTCTACGAATTTGTATATTCTGATTATTTCATATAAGTGACATCAGACACTATCTGTTCTTTTTTGTCTGGCTGATTTCACTTGGCATGATGTCTTTAAAGTTCATCCGGCACTTCATTCATTTTCACGGCTGAATAATATTTCCTTATGGGTATGTACCACATTTTTTAAATGAATTCATTCGTTGATGGACACTTGGGTTGCCTCCACCTTTTGACTATTGTGAATAATTCTACTCTGAACATCGCAGTACAAATATTTGCTCGAGTCCCTGCTTTTAATTATTTTAAGTATATAGCAAGAAGTGGGATTGCCGGGTCATATGGTAATTCTATATTTAACTTTTTGAGTAACTGTCAAACTTTCCACAGCGATTGCTCCATTTTACATTCCCACCAATAATTCTTTCTTTTTGACCTGACAGATTCTGAAAAGAAAAGTTAACTAGGAGGACACTACTCTTCGAGATTCTTCACATGGAGTAATTGGAGGGCTGTAGCACACACAGTCAAAAGAACAAACCGGATATAATTTAAACATACTGGGTAGCTGCGCTGATGTTGAAAGTTAGAACGTTAAATTTGAAAACATGCAAAGGTGGGGACCAGTTATCAGTAAGTGAAAGTTCCTCTGACACATCCCATCAGGTCTTCAATTCTGAAAGACCAGAGAGGGAAGATAGTGGGGATAAGACCATTGCTAACCGCCCTCACAAAATGAGGCACTATCTCAAAATCAAGGTCTGGCAGCGGTGGGATTCGAACCCACGCCTCCGAAGAGACTGGAGCCTAAATCCAGCGCCTTAGACCGCTCGGCCACGCTACCTATACAAGCGAATTTTGCCATCCCGTCCTCTTCCTAAGAGACTCCAAGGGGAGAAGTGGCGTGATAATCAAATGGTGATAACCCAGACTCCTTTCCTGCATTTTTTGCAATCCCAGAATGGGAAATCATCGAGACATCGAGACTCCAGACCTCAGAACAGCGGACAGAAGAGCAATACACGAAACTTACAGCGAAACAAGTTTATTTTGACGGGCGGGGCCACATCAGGGAGTGGGGTGCGCCTGGGCGGGAAACACCACCCCCAAGCGGGCAATCGAAGAGCCACACTAGATCGTTCACAGTTTCTCTCCCTCCCTGTCTCTTCCACCCATGCGCGCCCGCACTCCCACCTGGCTCAGGTGCTTTGTGTCCGCTACCTCTCCGGGGATGGCCTCTGAGTCTACACCACGCCTTTCTCTGTCGGGTCCTCGCCGCGAGCTCGTGGCACGTCTCACCCAACCCCCTTACCCTGCCCCCTTCTCATGCTACGGCCTGTATGGCGCCAGACGCCGCCGCCCGCCGCATGGCTCTGTGGCGCAATGGATAGCGCATTGGACTTCTAGTGACGAGAGAGCAATTCAAAGGTTGTGGGTTCGAATCCCACCAGAGTCAGTTTTATTTTATTCTTTCCTCTTTATCCGGCTTTCTCTTAAAGGAGCCCTTCCCTCTTCCCCCCACCCTACCTCAGAGTTTTTCCACCTGGTTTCAGTTCCAGCCTCAGTCTCCGCTCTGTCATCTTTACTTACCTGTCTGCCCCGAGGCTTAGGCCATGAAGAGCGGGACTGGGAGTGGGGGGACAGAAGGGGAGGGAAATTGGGCGTGGACGCCGAGATAAAGGCAGGCCCCTGGCTCGGGGACACACCGGGATTTAATAACCACTTTATTCCATGCACTAGGGACTCGGGAAGGGGCTGGGACTGGGCCGGGACAGGGAGAGTACAATCCTAGACGGAAGGAGGGGTGGGGGCAGGGAAAAAGGGTAGGAACCAGGGAAATATATATTTATATAGATACTCTAAATATAAACCACAATCTCACCCTCGCGCCCCGCCGCCCTCCCCAACACCTCCTCGCCCGGACGCCCGGGTCCCTCTGCTGCACTCCTGCTGGAGTCTCTACCCCAACCCCCGCCCCGCCCCCACCCCCCCCAAAGCTCAGGGCCAAGGTCTCCAGAAGGCGGGCGGCGGGAGCGGCGGGGCCTTGGGCGCCCCGTCTTGTCTGTGAGGCGGCGGTGGTGGCGGCAGCAGTCCGGTGAGGGGCGCCCGCGCGCCGCAATCCCTGGCGTGTGGGGAGCAGGGGGACGGGGACCAGGCGCCGCGCGGGCTAAGGGGGCCCTGGTGCACTGAGGGGCGCTGGTGCAGCGCGGGGCCGAGCGCCGGGGCGGCGGGGTCCAGCGGTGGTGCGCGCGGCGCCGGGGGCCGCGGGTCTACCGGCTCGGGCCGGGGCGGCTTGGGGCGCAGGTAGCAGTGCAGCGCGGAGAAGAGCTGGGCGCGGGCGGCCGGGCTGGCGTCGTGCGCGAAGGCCGCCAGGCGGAGCAGGCACTCGCGGAAGCCGGACAAGTAGCAGCTGGCGAGCGCCTCGGCGTCCTGGGCTGGGGACCGGGGGACCCCTGGAGCCGCGGCGGACGGTGGCGGCGGACGGGAGGCCGGGCGGGCAGGGCGGGGGCCCGGCAGGGGTGAGGGAAGGGGCGGGGCGCAGAGATCCCGAGGTCGGACAGGCGCACAGACAGAGGCAGAAAGCCAGATGGACGGACGGAGAGAGAAAATGAGGGAGACACAGAGACACACACGCGCGGGTGTTATTAACCTCGCCTCGGGGGCAGAGCGCGCCTCTCCCCAAGCCCACCGGCCCCGGCCCCGGCTCCGAGAGCCCCCCAACCTCCCTCCGCTGCCCCCACCCCCGCGCTATACCCGGGGGCTCCACCCGGCTTCGCTCCCTCAAGTAGCCCACGGCGAACTCCAGTATCTCCGCTTTCTCCAGCTTCGGGTTCCGGAGGTTCTACAGACCGGAGGGAGGGCGCAGAGACAGAGAAGGGTGGGAAGAGAGGGGGAAAGTGACAGGGGGAAGAAGGGAGGGGCGGGTGCAGGAGCTGGGGTGTCCCCGGATCGCGCTTGCGCGCTGCCCCCAGAGCACGCGCGGGAACTCGAGTGGCGATGACCACAGACGGCCCTGGCCCACCCTGAGACGAAACTGGTGGTCCAAACCCACGCTGTGGGGCTGGGGACTTCAAATGGCGAGCCCAGGGAGTGAAAGTGCCCAACCCTGCAGAACTGAAGCTGACCGGTCGCGGGGCAGGGGGAGGGCAAGGGGGGAAATGTACCGACCCAAGGGGTGAAACTGACGGACCCTAGAAGTGAAATTCACGGAGCCGGACGTGAAACTTACAGACCAAAGGGGTGGCGATGAAGTTCGCGTTCTGAGAGCGAGAGGGGGTCTGGCATGGGATTCCAAGGGCGGGGCTCAGTTCAGCAGGCTTTGGGGCCAGAGTCGCCAATCCAGCATATGTCCCCACCCCAGTGGGAGGCCCTGGGACGCGAGGCTGGGAGGTTCGGTGGGTCCGGGGCCGGTGGAGGACTGACCTGGTCCCGGGTTCGCTCCAGCAGCAGCAGCCTCAGCTCTTCCAGGCTGCGGTTGATGCGGTCCCGGCGCCGCTTCTCCACCAGCGGCTTCAGCATCTGCGACCGGCGGGAAGAGGAGAGAGGACCCACCGAACCGAGACTCAGGTCCCGCCGCTGGGAGAGCCCCGCCTCCACACCTTCCCCCAACCCCCCGGGGGAACCTAGGGCCGGGCCCGTGGGAGCCCTCTCCGCTCCCCCTCCCAATGCCCCTTGGGTCAGTTCTGTATAGCTCGCCTCCTCTCTCTCCCGGATCTTCTGCCTTCTCCTTTCTCAGTCTTGTCCTCCCTCCTCCCCTCTCTGTGTCTCTCCTCTTCCTCCTCTTTTCTCTCTACGTCTCCGTCTTGTGCAGTCTCTCTCTGTCTCAGTGGAGAACTTTGGGGACCCGCTTTGCGCCCAGGCACGTGCGCCGCACGGTACCGAGCTCAGAGCTGGCCACCCTGAGTGTAGAAAGGCAAGATGCCCAGCGTAGCCGCGCCTCTTCCCTCTAACCCGGCTATGCCGTCACCCTTCACCACTGGTTCTCCTAAACCCTTCCACCCCGTCCCGGACCTCTAGAACCAAGCCCCGGGGCCCTTCCCTACAAGCCCCCCACGGGCCAGCTCCGGCTCACAGCCCTCGTGGAGCGAGCGCCATCCTTTCCGCTTTTTGTTCCCACCCGCATCCTTTGGCTCCGTCCTCTTATTTTACCCATATTCCGGCCCACTCCCACTCCCTCCAGGCCGCAAGGTGCCAACCCCCATTCCCCAGGCCCCCTGTTTCTGCCGCCCACATAGGTCCTGCTCGGACCCTGTCCCCTGCTTCCTACTAAGCCGCTTCCTCCCCAGCTCCCAACTCCTCGGGTCCCCCGGGCATGTGTCACCCTCCTGCCCTGCGTCCCTCTCCCTGTCTCAGGGCTCCGATCCCCAGACAGACCACAGACCCAGAGTCCTCTGCTCCCTCCCTTCTCGCCTCTCACCTTGGGGCCGTCCCTATTCTCGGCTCGATCCCGAGTGACCATCGTTCCTCCGGACCCTGCTGTGGACCGCGTCCCTGCCAGCCCAGTGCCTTATATCCCGCGGGCGCCCTGGTAGGGGGTTAGGATCCCGCCCCCGCCCCCTAGGGCACCCCCATCTCGCACCACGCGGCGGGCGCTCGAGGCTCCCGGAAAGAGGAGGAGTGAAAGGGGGAGGGGAAAGAGTGGACAGGCCCCAAGCCGGGCTGGGAGCGTGGGAAGTTAGGAGTGAATGGGGCACCGGCTGGTCTAAGGACCATAAGGCTGTATAATGCGGCGGAACACCGCTGAAGGGAGGAGGCTATTAGGGGGAGAGGGAGTTCCAGTGCTTTGGGGATAGACTTCAGTTTAGGGCTGAGCCTGAATCCCCCCCACCCCCAGAATCTCAGCTTCCTTGGTGGCTCACTGTAACCCACTAAACCTGAAACAAAAGTTAGCACCCTTCAATTCCAAACTTAATCTTAAAAATCTTCCCCCCTGTCCGCCCCCTACGCCGGGTCAGGTTGCAACCCGAGTGCTGGACGGGTCGGTCTGATTCAACCCAGGCTCTGACTTTAGGTGGAGGAGGCGCCCTGTTCCATCCAAGTCGGTTATACTCAATTTCCCCAACATCTGACGCTCACTGTGCGCCAGGGCAGGGTCAAAGTTGGACCGTTGATCCTGAAACATGTAGGAGAGGCCCAGCTCGTCCCTGCTGCAGCTAGTAGAAAAAGATGATATGTCATCAAATAGCTATTTTAGAGGCAGAGTGAAGGAGGTGCTCTGGGGGAAAGGGTTCGCCTTGAGAGTTGGCTGGATAGGCGGGTGGATGCGTCAGGAAAGAGGAAGCAAGGTCTTGAAACACGGATAAGAGGTAGAGGGATCTTTACACTTAAAAGTATTTGACTCAAAGCTAATTATAGGAGAGTCGAGCGTGTGGCTGCCAGGACACCTCACACAAGTCTGCCCGCGTTGCTTGCTTCTGGGGGCCCCTTGTGACCATCGGGAAGGAGACAGCAGGCGAGAAAGGGACCCGAGAGAGATAGGAGAAAGGGACCAGCACCTACCTCAAACCAAGAGCGTGACTCTCTGCCGAACGTGGCGTGAACACTCGGAAACTTCAGGGCAAAGTGCCAGGGAGGATAAATCACAGCGTTAACAGGACAGCCAGACTGCCAGAGACAACGACACGAAGACAGAGTTACAGGCCGAGAGGGAAGATAGCTGAGGAGTCAGGGACCGGTGGGACTTCCCCCAGCCCTCCCGGCGCCCTTCCCCACCTTGCTTCTTTCACCGAGCCTGCCTTGCCAAAGCCTGAGCCCGGAGGGGTAGAGACCTTGAGGAGGGGGCTCCCATTTGGAATCAGGACCCCCAGCACATCCCACCTCCCCCCACCTCGGCCAAATGGGAGCGCAAATGTGTGGCCCCAGCAGCCCCCGCAGCCCCCCTCCTTGGGAACCTGGCCTCGGGCTGAGTTTTTCTCACCTGCACCCCGCGCTCGGGGCCCCGGGCTGTTAGCACCCGGGTGTGGGGCCGCCCCTGGCCATATGGGGCGGCTTTATGGCCCGGTGGCCGGATCCGGGCGGGAGGAAGGATGGCCTGGCGCTCCACCCACGTCAACGTTTCGGGGCCGTTCCCATCCTGAGTCCCTGATATGCCACCCTCTAGACCTCTGCACCCTCTCACAAGTTCATATAGGCCGGCTTGACGTCGTCTGCAACCTCCTTTACTTCGGTGGTGTCTCGCTTTGCTTGCTAGGGGGGAGACCCGGGTTCGATTCCGGGTCAGCATAATGTATGGCTTCCTTTTCCTCCTAAAGCGTGGGTTAAGCTCGGCGTTTAACATTCCTACCAAATATTACTATTCTGTGTTAACTTTGAACTCTCACAGATTTTGAGCCTTCCGATCTAGCCCCTAACACTGTACTCCTCGCAGCCTGGGGCTCCTGCTTCCTCGACACCGCACCCCCGGCCCTGCACCTCCAGGGCGGGACCCTGAGAAAGGACAAGGCGCCCTGCTCCCTGCCTCGGGGGTTCCTCGCGGTCTTCGCGACCCCACACACTCTAAGTCCCTTGCTCTTTCTTTCATTTCTTTTTCCTGTCTCTCATCTTTCGTTCTCTCTGATCCGCGCTATGTCTCGGCCTGTGTGTCTCTCCATCTTTCCGGGTGTCTGGTGGCGCCTCTAATTCTATTTCTGGATCTCTCCTGTTCTTTCCGGGTCTCCTTGCAGCTCAGGCCCTGGGGCTCTCTGGGTCCCAGTCTCTGAGTGTCTCCGGATCTCTCCGCGTCTCTGTGTCCAGGTCTCTCCGGGTCTCTGGCGGCCTCCGGGTCCCCTCTGCGCTCCCACGCTCGGGCCGCCCCTGGGAAGCCCCCCTCACGCCTCCGGGCTCCTGACACCTCCGGCTCCCGCCCCTTCCCAGCCGCTTTGGTCGCGCACGCGTCGGGCCCTTGGGCGGCGGGGCGCACGGGCCAGCTGCGGCTGCCCGGGCTCCGACCTCCCGGCGCCCGCGGCCGCTCCCTTCCGGCGCCTCGGCCTCCCTCGGCGCGGCTGCTCTCGCTGGTCCTCGGGCTGCTGCCCGCGTTTCTCGGGTCGGTGGAGTCTGGGAACCTGGCTTGGTGTCCCTCCGTCCCTCTCTCCGTGGAATTCGCCTCGGCCCCCGGTTTCTGCCTCCTGCCTCTCTCAGCCCGTTTCATCTGGGCTGGACTCTGTCTTGTCTCTGGATTGTCTCGGTGACTGGGAATGTCTCTCTTTTTCCAACTCTAAACCATGACAGTGGCCATTTGCGGGTCATTGTGAGCATCCCCCTGCCTCTGTATGTGTTCACCCAGCCGGGATTTCCTGAGGTCCCCTGGGTGCCGGCATCGCTAGGCACTGGAGATAGAGTGGGCTCCAGCTGCCTGAAGCTTACATTGGGACGTAGGGGCAGAAATAACTAAGAAAGCAGAAAATAATGTAAGATCCTTTCAGAAGGTTATAGGCTGTGAGAGAGGGCACCGGAAGCGTTTCCTTGAGGAGGAAGTGCTGCTTGACCCTGGGTGGTAAGAGAAAGCCTCTACGAGGAGGTGGCATTTGAACCCAGTTTTGATGACAATGACAAGCAGAAGCCAGCTGTGAGGAAGAGCAGTCTAGGCGAACAAACAGCAAGTGCAAGTGCAAAAGCTGAGGCAGGAAAGGTCTTTGCTGGTGGGAGCTGAAGAAAGGACGGGTGTACTTAGAGTGGCGAACTGGAGCGGCAGGCGTGGCCAATGACACACAGCGTCTTGTAGGCTGCTGAAGGAGTTAAGGGAAGCCAGCAGAGGGTTTTCATCAGGAAAGTTGTGCATTCTGATTAATGTTTTTTTCTTTAGAAAGTCACTTTGACTGCTGTGTGGAGAATCGAAGCAGGAAGATCCTTGGGGGAGCGCCACCAGTCTTCTAGGCAAGACATGAAGGGGGCTTGTACTGAGCTGGTGGCAGTGGGGAAAGAAAAGTGACAGGATCAGTTGTTTAGCTTGGCTGACTGGGTAGATGGTGGTACATTTCACTGAGCTGGGAAACACTGAGGAAGGAAGAGGCTTGGGAACTGAAATCAAGCATTTATATTTTAGCTATATTAGTTGAGATGCTCCTTAGGCATCCAAGTGGAGACTACAGATAGGCTGGGGATATACAAGTTCCGGGTCAGAGCTAGAGGGTAAATATTCAGGAGTCGTCAGGATGAAGATGGTATTTAATGCTAGGAGGCTGGAGCACCTAGGGAGAGAGAAGAGAAAGGGCTGAGCAAGGAGCCCTGGGCACTCCAACTCTTAGAGGTCAGGTTAAGGAGGAAGATTGGCAAAGGAGTCTAGAGTGGTCAGGGAGGTAGCAGAAAACCAGGGAAATGGGGTGTCCTGGAAACCAAGAAAAGAGAGGGTATGAACAAGCAGAGAGCGGACAGCCCTATCTAAGTTAGTGGGAGGTCAAGTAAGGCCAAGTGAGTGTGAGATTAGCATCTTGGAAGTGGCGGATGACCTGGAGGTAAGTGACTTCTGTGCAGTTGCACTAGAGCCGCTCCAGGTGTGAATGGGATGTGAGGGCACATGGGCAGCCATGGGCAGTGGCTGTCGGCAGCTCTGTCAAGAAGTTTTGCTGTAAATGGGGAACAGAAAAATGTGTAGAATGGCAGCTAGGGGAGAAGAGATGGGGGTTGCTAGAGCATGTTTGTGACTAGGGGAGTAATTGTAACCCAGCTGAGCAGAGAGAGAGAGAAACTAACCAAGAACCACCGGGGGCATGGGTGGGGGCAGGTAGATTCCAGGGGCTGGTGGTGTGGTAGAGAAATCAGCCTCAGGGAGCAGGGAGGGCCCACAGTGAGGTGGGGGCGGGGGGAGCTGAGGACATGGGTGTGCTGCCATGCAGGGAAGATGTGCCGGGCAGGTTCTCTCTAATTGCTCCCATTTTCTTGAAAAAAAAAAAAATAAATAAGGCACATTCATTACCAGAAGGGAGAGGGCTCCAGGTCATTTGAGGAGAAAGAAGATGTGAAATGTCCATTTTGGAGAGTAGGAAACTGAATCCTCTTGGCTAGGAGAGTAGGCTTTCTAGGCAGGCCGAGAGCCTGCGTGAGATGTAGGGTCAAGATTCGGTGCAGAGACCAATTCCCCATCAAGCTAAGGAAGCTCCAGCTTCGGTACTGTCCCTTCCACAGACACCTGAGAGGGCCCTAACAATGTGTTCCCACGGCCATGTGCTTCTGTAAAATTTGCAAAAATAACTTGTTTTAATGCCAAATAATAAAGACTACAGTCTCGTTCCACTTTCGCTTCCCCATACGTCTTCCACACTTTAGCTGTAGAGTTGGAGTGGCTGTGGGAATTTGGAGGATTCCAGTTAGAAGAGTTGGGGAAACATAAGTTTTGCTGTTGAGTGGAGTATGCTTACGAGATTTGAAGTCACAGAGGGTGTGTGTGACAGGAATGGGTTCAGTGGTTCCTGGCATTGCAAGTACATGGGTGGGAGAGGAGAAACAAGATTTGAAATGCATAGAGCCAGAGCTAGTCTATGGGAAGTACACTAGAGGTGTGCAGACAGTTTAATGTGAGTACGATGCTATTTTTCTGGACTTTGTGACATTTGTGGCATTCATTAGCTTTTTAAATTTGTAAGTTGTCATGCTTTCTTGTTTCATTCTAAATATGAATTATTTTTTTGCACCAAACTTTGTTTTGCTTTTTCTTCAAAGGGCCCACCCTAAAAATAAATTATTTAAGCTTCAGACCCCAAATGCCTGGAGCTGTCCCAGA
Organism: Bradypus variegatus; assembly: GCA_004027775.1. NCBI lineage: Eukaryota > Metazoa > Chordata > Mammalia > Pilosa > Bradypodidae > Bradypus > Bradypus variegatus. The sequence continues at coordinate 45,808 of PVKY010000511.1, forward strand.
GTGACACCAGATAGTGGGAGGGTGATTTTCTGCAACTCATTGCTCAAGGGCGATGTGGCCTGTGAGCTCCACCCCCCCACTCAGCCCCCCCCCCAGCGTGTCTGTGTCTGAGGGTGTGGATGGGGGTCTCTGTGAGGTTTGCGCACTTCTGGATCGGCGTGAGCCTGTGTCCGTGTGCCTTTGGGGTCGTGTCAGTGCCTGTGTGTGTATGGCAGCCCACTGCCCTGTGTCTGAGTCTCCAGCCTTTTCCTGGCTGTCCTCTCAGCAGCCCGCCTGGTTGGGGCTCGGGGGTGGGGAGCTCGTGTCCCACACGTGCTGGGCGGGGCAGGGGGCGGGGAGGGGACTGAGGCTGCACAGCTGGTCAGGTGTCCCAGCTTCCCCTCTCCTGCTGTGAGGAATCCTCAGGCCTGGGTCCCCAAGGCTCAGCTCCTCCCTCTGCAGTTCTTCAAAGGGAAAGCTGGCTGGGAAACCTGGTTTCCTGGACCCCTTGCTTGTATCCTGGGTGGAGGGGGTTCCTGGAGGGTTGGGTCCTGGGGGCTTGGAGATTGTGGCTTGGGAGGACCAGGCCCCCAAGTAAAGGAAGGAACAGAATAGAAGGACTCAAGGCCCACAGGGCACACTCTCCTGGTCCTGCCCACCCTCCACTTTGTCCTGGGTGCCAGAGCTAAAAAAAAGAGAGGCCTCTCTTTGGCAAGAAGGAGGGTAGCACATACCCCACCAAATAAAAGTGTCAGTAAAGCCAGATGCAAAAGGCCTGGAATCCTGAAATTCACTCATTCTTCTGCACATATTTATAGGATGCCTGCTAGGTCCCAGGCACTGTCCCAGGACCTGGGGATATAACCCCAAACAGAACAGACAATAATCCTCTGCACTCATGGGTTGTGCATTCTTGTGGGTGAAGCAGTCAGTGAACATTATACAAAACATGTGATTTGTCAGGTGGTGGTAAGAGCTATGGTGAAAAATAAAAGAGGAAACAGGAATGGGGAGTGGGAATAGCAATTTTAGATAGAGTAATCAAGGAAGGACTCCTCAAGAAAGTGA
>PVKY010000512.1:0-46928 GCA_004027775.1 Bradypus variegatus
CAAGAAGCTGTGATTATTATTTCAGTTTAATAGTTATTGATTTCTTCCACTTTTCTCTTTCCTCTTGCACCAATTTTTGCATTTTATTTTTGTACCAAACATTACAATTTTTCTAGAAGTTTATCTAGATTATCTAACATTGGTGTCATTGCTAATAATATTTCCCACTCCCTTGTATTTAAATAGATTTTGAAATAGTTCAGACACAGGAAACGGTAGAGTTGCATTTCTTAGTGCTTTGTCCTGAGGTCACCTGTCATGCAGATTCCAGTTCCTTTGCTGTCCCTGCTTCATTAGTGATTACCCCTCCCTCATTGCCTGACACCTCAACCATGTATGTGTGTCCAAACCATGAAGTGTTATTTTGCCTTTTTACATTTATTGACATAAAAGTTTTCATAGTATTTTCTTATTGTCAATCTCTGCTGCATCTTTTGTTACACCCCCTTCCCTTCCCTTTTATTCTCTCTCTCGCACACGTAGACACACGCATGATCAGCCTTCCCAGAGATTAGTCTGTTTTGTCTTTTCAGCAAACATTTGCCTTTCTTAATCTTCCATATCTTTTTCTTTCATCTAATTTTTCATGCTCCCTTCCTTCTTTTCTCTCTGGGTTTGGTATTCTTTTTGTAACATTTTAGGTGGTCACCTGCTTCAGTGGTATTTATCATTTGTTGAGACTTGCTTTGTGGCCTGTACACAGTACACGGTCTGTTTTCATAAACTATTCCATGTGTGCTCATGAGGAATGTGTATTCACAAAGTCAGAGACCCAATTCTCTATAATTCTATTTAATAAGCCTGTTTTCTATATTGCTTATACCTTCCATATGCATCCTAATTTTTTTGTCTTCTTGATCTATCAATTATTTTGAGTAGTGGGTTAAAATCTCCTATTATGATACTGCATTCTTCCAAACTTGTAGTCCTGTCAATTTTTGCTTTATGAATTTTTAAGCTATATGGTTAGTTGCATATAAATTTAGAGTTTTGCCCTTCTGATAAGTGTTTTTATCACCAGGAAGTCAATCTTCTTTGTTTCTATTAGTGCCTTATACTTGAATGTCCATTTTGCCAATACTTTTGCTATCAACTCTTTGGGGCCCTTATTTTTCTTTTTAAAACAGTATATAGATTTTAAAGAGCATATGGCATATTGTCAGTCTGTCAATCTGTTTTCAATTAAGTTTTGTACACTTAATATTAACGTATTTCCCCTTCACTAACTGGTTTAGAAGTTACACAAGTAATTTCCATTTTGTTAGTGATTTTGCATATTTAACTTACTCTGAAAATAATGTACTCTTTCTTCTCCTCCCAAACAGTATTATGGACTTATAACACTTCCCCTTATTTTGCACATAATTCTCTAATATTTTAATTTTTTATTACTACCCAAATGAGATATTTTTTCACAGAGTCAATCTTTGTTTTGACTTATTCACATTTGCTTAGTCTTTGCTCACTAGTCTTTCATTATTCTCAGGTGTTTGTTTCCATACAGGATTGTTTTCCTTCTGAAATAATTCCTTTGGAAGTTTCTTTAGATAAGGGGATCTTGTGGTGCTAAACTCTGTTTTTCTGTCTAAATATTTCTTCATCTTGTTCGCTGAATGATAGCTTGGTAGGATATTATTTAATTCCAGATTGACTTTTATTTTCTCTCACCACATTGAAAATTAATCCCCTGTTTTTCTAGATTCCTTTTCTGTTGTTGTTGTTGAAATGCTGTTCTCATAATTGTTGTTTGTTTGTAAGTGGCAGGCCTTGTCTGCCGTGGCCTAGACGATCTTCTCTTTATCTTTGGTATTCAGCAGTTTAATTACTCTGTACTTACGTTTGGTCTTTTCACATATCCTATTTAGCATTCATTGTCTTTCCTAAATATGTTATGTCTTTCAACAAGCTGAAAAAAGTCTTAGTGGTTAGCCCCTCATTCCCTCTCCGGAGTGCCTTTTGTGGTGTGTGTCGGATCTTCTCGTGCCTCTGAACCTCTTTTATACTTTCAGACTTTGTCACTGTGCTGCAGTGAGTACTTTCTTGAGAACTATCTTTAATTTATTCCATATTCTGCTTTATCTAATCACAGCTGTCTGATCTGCCTGCTTAGTTGTAAACTCAATAGTTATATATTTTCTTTCTAGACAGGTATTGGTTGTTTTCCACTTTTGACACTGTCCGGCTCTGCTGCCGTTTTCTGCCCTCGCCTCACTGAGTTCCTGCTCTCCGACCTCTCCAAACCGCGCCTCCTGCCTCCCGCTGGAGGAGTTTGCAGGGCGGAGGGGGAAAGGTTACAAGCGATGGTGCCTGGCAGTGAGTGGAGGACACGGGAGGGCAGGTTCCTGATGGGGAGGCAGCCTAGCGAAGGCGGGGGAGTGGGTGCCACTCACATGGGGGCTGTGATCACAATAAGAGGGTAAAACTCCAGCAGAGCTGTATGCTCATTCATGGCACACGCCCACTCCCTGTACTGAAAAGACACCTACTAAGTGTGGACCATGTATAGGAAGTGATGCAATGACACAGCACGTAAAACCGAGGGAACTCATGCTTTAATAGACACTGAAGTCACAAAGGAAGAAGGCCAAGTGCCTAAGCAATCTCAATAAAAATATGAAGTTCTTTTTACATGGTAAATTTCATAATATAAAAAGTTTTAATGCTGTCTGGAAACTGTGTAATTTATAAAAAAAAAAAAAAAGTCCATGTAGGCTAGAGAAGCCTAAGGCCACCGCCAGGCCGCGAGCTGCTGCGAGGGGAAGGCGTCTGCAGCGGGACAGGGCGTGACGGGCGTCCTCACGGGGGCATCTCGGGAGCATCCGGCACAAACGAGGGCCCAGTTCACAAAGCGCACACACAATCGATCGAGATAAAACAACAAATATGTGAATGGGAGTTTCACAATGTTCACTTTTTGCCTACGTAATAAAAGTAAACCAGATTGTGTGTATTTTTTCCAACCTGAATTGTCACAGACAACGCTGAGTGCTCCTTGTGGGAGCAGGTGTGTGGGGGAGATGGTGGGACAGGCCCCGCCCCGGGCTGGCCGCAGGCATCACCTCGTCTGGAGATTCGCTTTGGGGACAGACGGGGACAGGGAAAGGACAGTGTGAGCAGCCTGGCTCCAGCTGAAGCCCCGTGGGTATAAGTGGGGACTATTTATTTTTTTAAATGGGATCCATATCAGTGTGAATCAAAAGTTTTACAAGCTAACTTTTTCTTGGCATTTTGACTTAGTTAAAATTTCCAGAGTAATTGAGTAGTTTGCTTGGTGGGAACTAAAACGGGCTGCTGCCTTGCTCGATGGTCATGCCAAGCTTTCTGGAAGAAGGAGGTTTTATTGCCTGTAATCAGTGTATTTGCATCTGATGGCGTAGAGTATGGGCAGGGCAGTTCAGTTTCCTGAGTGGAAAAATAAACATATCCAATGCTTTCTTCAGTTGGGAAAGAAGAATGTATGTAACTTTTACCCACAGCCATTCACTCCTTCCAAGTGAGGCAAAAAGCCAGGGGTTGTGTGGGAGTCACTTGTTCATTTGTCCGCAGGGGCCCCCACGTGCTCATGCCAATTAACCTTACCCACAGTGGGCCACTCCCTTTCCCTAGATCGCAGAGGCAGAACATTATTCCAATTGTGTTTTCTCTCTTCTATACCAGATGTCGGCAAATTTTTTCTTAAAGGCCCAGATATTAAATATTTTAGGCTTTGCAGGCCAAGAGGCAAATTAAGAATATTATGTAGGTACTTATAACCAGTGTGGGGGGGGTGGCTGACCAGATTTAGCCTGTGGGCCATAGTTTGCCAACCCCCGATCTTGGCAAATTATACAACCTCACATTAATTTTAAGTACCTTCTTTTTTCAGTGTAGCCTTAAAAATTCACTTTGATTTTATGATTTTACATGGATTTCACTTGTGTAGAAACACTGGGAAGGACACTCAGTAAAGATAAAGAAGTGATTTTTAGATTGGGTCTATTATTTCATCATTTTTGTTACTCCCTTCTTATTGAAGCTTATATCTAGGACAAAAAAAAATCACAAATATAATTGTGGCTCCTCAGTATGAAACTGAGAACAGCAGTGGACTTAGGACTAACGCTAGGCCAGAGGCCATGAGTCCCCTAACAGGCTTGACCAGCCCAGGGTGATGAGGCCACGGGACACTCTCCGGGTGCTGGTGGGTGACCCCTAGAATGAGGACACAGGGTCACACCGCGCGTCCTCACCGGGGGAGAGGCCTTTACTTGGGGCGCCACAGCACTTGGGAAAAGGCGGAGAGATTTGCTGAGAAAGGGGCAGCTTAACTATCAACATGTGGGGTCAGAATTTACTTTGAGATTTATTATTCTGTGGCTGAGAACCCAATTTTGCCGTCTAAATGCACTGTGCTATAAATTTGGCTTTCGCGTGATACCCTGGTACTTTTATTACCATTTATTTTTTCCCTGCTAACATAAAACAGCATCCTCGAAATTGCGTGCTTCCTTATAATGTATTTCTCTTCTAATGTTGGGGTCGGTATTAGAATGTGACATTTTTTATTGTTTGCTTTCGTCAACATGGCTGTTGGGTTAATGCAAAAACCTCTCTGGATAGCTCAGGAGACAAACACAAGTTGGATAAATACGATCCCTTTCACCCTTCAGAGCAGTACACTGAGGAACACAGATGAAGTGGTCAGAGTGTGTGGAAAGCGGGATCCACCCGAGGCCAAAACCCACCCGAAAACAGGGCCCGGGCTGGCGGGACAGCCTTTGTGTGGCCTCTATCCCAGGGAGGATGGTGGAATTATCTCCAACTAAACTGAGTAGTAATATGATTTTCAGCATTTCATGTCTTCACTAAAATAAATTAACGGTTATTCCTAAGTAGACTTTTCCCTTTTCTCATCCCAGCTGGCAACACTGTCACAATGGTAGGAAGTCTGCTTTCCCTGTTTAGCAGTAATTTGTGTATATCCCAGCAAAAGGCCACACCTGCTTCTTGGGACATGGACACTGAAGCCTTCCGTGGTATGTGGAGGGGCTCGTCCTTCATTCAGCGGGGGCAGGAGAGGATGGCACAGCTGAGACGAGGCTCGGCGGGCGTCGCGTGGAATGGGAGGGTGCCGGGACCGTGTGAAGTGGCAGTGATGAGACAGAAGAGACTCGAGAGGCCTGCAGTCGGGGCCAGACTAAAAGCACACAGCTAATAAAAGGGAATAGGAGCTGGAAGGCTAGATTCTGGTTAAATCTAGTTAGCCATGGATGTATTATTATTATTTTGCTTATAAGGAAACTGCATAATTTCAACTTTTCCCCTAAACTTGATAGTTATCAATGACTATTCAAAATTTGACATTTTAAAAAACTTTTTGAGCTTTTAAAAATAATAGTTATAAATGTGAAGTACTATTGATAGTAAAACCAAGTTGTTTATCCACGTACAAAAAAGGTCAATAATGTTTAAAAGCACAAATTGCATTTAAAATCACAATTGCATAGTTCTAAAATGCCTGGTTAAGACTTACATAAATTTTTTAAGAAAATTCAAGTTTGGTTGACAGTGGGGCCCAAAAGGACATGTGTAGAGATCGATGGAGCTGAGGAGTTCAGGGTGGAAGCACTGTTTCATCCTGAATTATTGCATTGTTATTATGATGTTACAATACTGTGAGACCAAAATTGCTACAATTTAATTACAAATCATTGGCATTTTGAAAACCATTATTCTGGTTTTGGCTAATATAACACTATCACGTAGATCTCAACGTAGAGAGATTTTTATGTATACCACCCCCAACCAGTACCTGAAAGCCTTAAGAAAGAAAAGCTCTATTTGTATTTTTGTGTATAAAAGGTACTGCATATATACCTCTTAGCAAAATGTGTGCTGCCTTTCCTCTCCCCACCTCAGGAACATGACCACTTTTGTACAAAAATCCTATTGAAGAATCACAGCAAAGATGAGAAGGCAGGGAGGTCAAAGGTAAACATTTGGTGAAGTGGGCGGACGGTTCCATGAGACCCCTGTGCCGACCCCATGTGCTGACTCGGGCCCAGCGTCCTGGCAGAGGAGCTCTCGGCACGTGCTGGGCCGTGTTTGGACGAGGTGGCGCCCGCGCCAGGAGGGTCGCCGTCCTGAGGAGGTGCAGTGGCTCCGTGTGGGACCTGTGCATTCAGACAAGGCGCGTAGGCAGAAGTGACCATGAGCTCCCCTCCGTGGGCTGCTGCGCTTGGCCGCAGTATAAAAGGTACTTAGCATTTGGAGGAAGGGAAAAATCTTCCTGGGGACAGAAACTTGTAGCCGTTTCCAGAAAGAAGTCTCAAAGGGCGCGTGGGAGCCGCAGCGGGAGGGCTGGTGGGCTGCGGCAGCGCGCTCAGCCTGCTGGTCTCCGTGCACCAATGTCCATTGGGTGGATTTTTGTGTGGCATGTCAGGCTGTGGCAAAGAAAGCTCCTTAAGTTCAAGCTTATCTCCTCCTTCCTCCTTCTTGTGCCGAGGTGACAAATGCAATAGGCTGAGGACATCCCTTTTGGAAGCCGTCGTTCCAGGGGCCCCACGGAATATTTTCATTGGTCCTGTGGGGTGCTGGGGTGCGCTCTGCCAGAACATCTTGAGGTTGTGGACAGCCTGCACCTTCTCGTCGATGGCTGCCATTTTCAGTTTGTCTATGTCGGGCGCGTCAGCGGGACTTGAGCGCGCAGACCCAGCGGAGGAGTAGGAGAGAGCTGGGGACGGGGCACTGCCAGCAGGAGACTGATGCCCTGAGCTCGGGGACTTGGAAATGTGGGCGCTGTATGGAGAGCTGGGGTACTTCAGTTTACAGAGGGGCTGGTCGGTCAGGGAGGCCTGGGAGTCGGAGCCGGGCGACGGGCGGCCACTGTGCTGGCTCGGGCTGGCCTTGGTGGGCATCTCCGAGGCGGTGGGGCTGCTGTGTCCGGAGCCCACCTTGGGGAGGGATGAGCTTCTGGCTGGGGGCTTTGGTTTAACCGGGCCTGGGGACTCCTGGCCCCGCTGGTGGGAGAGGACGGGCCTGCTGAACGCGCTCGTCTCGGACGCTCTGAAGACAGAGGCGCTGCTGGGGGCACAGGTGCCCTCTTCGGAGCTGTTAGTCTTGCTCACTTGGCTGCCGCTCCTCTGAAGACGCTCCACTGCCATGAGGTGACTCTGCGTCTCCTCTAGAATTTTCTGGGCCAGCTCCTGTGGATCAAGCTTTGGGTTGCTCTCTTCTTGGGATTTCACGGTACTGTCTGTTTCGGTGCTGGACTGGTCCGATTCGCACGTATCTGAACTTGCTAGTTTTCCAACCTTCTGGAAGGGTGAGTTTGGGCTGGGAATCAGAGTCATTTTCACAGGAGAGTTTGGAGTGCTTACGCTCCCCTTGGAGCTCACCGAAACTTTAACTCCTCCAGCTGCCCCTGCTCGGGCCTGCTTGTGGTCTGGTGAGAACTGTGTTTTCCTGTTTTCTTGGTAGGTCGCCAGAGGCTCAGTGCTGATGATGGAAAAGCCCTCATACTCCTCCTCGTCTTTGCTGCCTGCAGCGCGGGCCTGGGGGGACATCTGGCTCTGAGGCAGGGTGGGCCTCTGCAGGTGGGTGTTTTTCGACCGGTCGTGGTCCTGCCATCCCCTGGGGCCCCCGCCCTCCGAGCCACCCTCGGGCTTGGACACGAAGCTCATGGAGGAGGCGATGGAGCTCAGACTGTACACGGAGATGGCGTCCGAGGCGATGCTGTCTGGGCCGGTGGGAGAGAAGGGAGGGTGCTGGTAGCCCGCGGGCAGGGCGTTCGAGACGGACTGCGCCGAGGCCAGGGACTCCAGGGAGGACGAGCTGTCGAGGCTGAGGCGCTTGGGCAGCTCTGTAGAATCTGAGCACAGAAACACGAGTGCCCAAGAGGCTGTGAGAATTCTCCCTGGTTTTGATTTTTCTTTCAAAATCACAAGCATCCTTATATGCATAGAAGCTAACAAAGAGTTATAGAAGTGTTACTTAAAACCTATTTGAATTAATCTTATAATTCTGAATAACAGTCCTGTTGGGAAAAGAAGTAAATCTGACACAGGACAAAACCACCCTAGCAGAGCTCATGGCCCCCTGTGCCCCAGGCCTCCTCCGGCCCCATCTGCTCTTGAGGTGCAGGGGGGAGCCTGGGTCGCCTTCCCCCTTCCGTGACGGCCGTGCTCCCCGGGTGAGCCCTCTGCTGGGTCCCATCCTAACCCCTGCTCACACCCGGCCCACCACCCCTTCCAGCCACCGCCACGGCTCCGCTCTGCATTCCAGGAAACTTCCCAGGAGTCATCTACACTTGCTCTGTCTCTGTGCTGCCTCTTCCACTCTCTCAACCCACCCCCTCAGGCCTCGGCTGACCACTCCACTCCTTCCCAGGCTCTGCCTCATCTTTCTGACCCCTGAACCCTGGAGCACCCTGGACACTTCCTCCTCCCATCCTGACCTCCAAGCACTCCCTGGGGATTCTGCCCACATTTGTGTCTCCACTCTGGCCTCTCCTTGAACTCCAAACTCTTATAAACTACTGCCTAGATGCTTGTCTAATGGATGTTTCAAAACTGAACGTGTCTAAGGCTGACCTCAAACCCATCCGTCCTGCCACGTTTCCAGTCTCAGCAGAGGGCAGTTCCTTTCCATGGGTTGTTCCAAAAAGCATGGGATTCCTTTGCACCCTCTCTTTCTGTCACATCACACGCCCTTCAGCAGAGCCTGTTGGTTCTGCCTTCAGACCGTAACCATGTGCCAGGCAGCACCCACCCTTCCACAGCGGCCAGAACGGTCCTGCGAGAGCACCAGGGAAACCAGGGGTGCCCTCCTGGGGCCTCGCGGTTGCTGCCCAGGCCCACGGGACCCGGCGCCTGCTCCTGCCAGACCCCTGGCCCCCCTCTCCTTGCTCAGCTCAGCAGAGGGATGGGTGTGTGGTGCCCCCTCACTCACACATCAGCTCCTGACCGCCTCAGTTTTCTTCATGGCACTTGTCATCTCACAAATGTTATGTATATTTATTTTTTCTTGTCTGTCTCCCCCTACTGATCATTACTTCCATGACAGCAGGGAGCGTTTGTTCACTGCTCTAGAATAGTCCTTAACGTGTACACAAAAAAAGTTGATTCATTTTCCCCCTTCTCAAAACGTCGCCTCTGCGTGGGGTCACCTGGGGGCAGCGTGGGTGCTGAGGGGCCTTACCGAAGAGGGACAGCAGGGACTGGAGCGCAAAGTGCATGGCCCGCCGACTGGCTTGCTTTCCAGTTTTCAGAATTACTTCTTCCTGACCAACTTCACAGAGATCAAAACCTGGAGGAAGAAAGCCTATAAACATCTGTTTTCTTAAGAAAGATTCCGTATCGTGAACGTGGTTGGAGCTGCAGGGTCCTGTGCACGGTCAGTGGGGCACCCTCCTGCCCGGGCCCCTCGCTCTGCCTGCTGCGGGCGCTCATCCCCCACACATCTGGATGCCGAACGGCGGTGGGGAGAGCCCCGCGCTCAGCCCGGTCAGCAGGGCCCACGGTGCTCTGGCCGCCTCTCCCATACCATCCACCCGGCTGGGCTCTCGGTCTTTCTGTGCGGCAGCTCTCACCTCTGGGCTCTCCTTGGCCCCTTTCCTACCCTCAGACAGGTCCTCTGAGAGCTGAAGTCCAGACTTACCAAGGCTCATTAATGCTGTCATTTTCCCCCTCTGCCACAGAACAGCAGATACACGACTGAAGAACTGGCCAGGCCATTCGGGAAGGTGGAAGCTTCTCAAGGACAAGAATGATATCTTCCTAAAGTTTAGGGTCTGCCACCTTGGGCCTTCACAGCTGCCCAGCATTTAGTGATGGCTTTGCCATGGGCTCTCTCGGAAGATGGAGAATCTGCTTTTTGGGACGAAGCGCCTTCAGGGATCGAGCTACTGCAGCGACACCCAGCAAATACACCTCACCGGGACAAGCTCAGGAAGAAGAGGCCAACTCCAGAGACATGGCCAGGGGCTGGGCCCACAAACAGGGCCCACCGCAGGACCTGTCTTCAGCATTGGCAGTCTCCACCCAGTGCCCTCAGTGAATTGCTGACCACCGCTGGACACAAGGGCAAGATGCTTGAGCAAAAGCTCACGGGGCCAGGCCCCCAGAGCACACCCTCTAACCCGGCCTCACAGGTCAGTGGATCAGTGGGCCCACTCTCGTCAGCCCTCAGCACATGGGGCACCTCCTGACTGAGCGTGCTCACCGCAGGAGAAATTATATGGATATATAAAACAGATTATTTTATTTTTCCTTAAAGATTCTATCACTGGGCTGAATGCCATCATTCCCTTTGGAATTAGGGCCACTCAAGGAGCCGTTCAGCATTCTGGTTGCTGTGGGAAGAGCTTTCCTCTCTGAACTTGCAAGTAAACAATCTCTGAAAGCAAAGAAACGGGAAGTATCATCCTCTGAGAACTCAGCACTTAACAAGTGACTAATAATAACATAAACATAATGATTCAGTCAGAAGCCTCCACTCTCACCACTGAGGCCCCCCGCGTCTGGGTGGGAGAGGGTGGGCCTGTGGCCTGGGAAGGGCATGTTCTCTGAGCCCGGGCCCGGCTCGTGGCCACAGCTCTGTTCACTGGAAGGATTTAAAAGACTGAGTGCCAGTGGAATTTGGAAAGTTCAGAAAAGAGTAGGGACGTCAGTGAAAATCGCCCACAATCCCAACACCAGAGAAAGCTAGTGTAAGATTCTGTTGGGTTCCCTCCTGGAAAACCATCTTGGGTGTGGACATGGCATGTCTCACTCTCGCCTCCATGTGTTACTGACTCTATTTATTTAGATCCTCAGGAAAAAAGCAAGTAGTGCAAATGACAGAGGACGACTCCAAGGGGATGTGGAGGCCGCGGGGTTGTGCAGGCCCCCCTTCAAGAGACATGGATGCGTCTGGAAACAAACGGAGCCACTGTGAGTTGAGGCAGCTTGGGACTGGTCATCCACAAAATAAGTTAGAGGAGGTGGTCTGGCACTCAACAGCCAGGCGGGGAGAAAATGTCCTTGGCAAGGACCCGCTGCCCCAGCACCTCAGACGGCTGGTGCCTGCGTGGGCCGAGTTGGACCCTGACATCTTTCTCAGGCTCTCCCCTTCCATCAGGTTAAAATCCAAAGTGTCCCTGCAGCCCTGCAGGCTCTCCTGCTCCTGAGCTCCCCTGCCCCGGCTCCCGGGGCCTCCAGGCTGTCGTTCCCCCTGCCCGGATCATCCTGCCGGCAAACGTCATGTGCTCTCTGCAGCCCACCCTGCAATCTGCTCCCGGCCCCCACCCCTCCAGCCACCCCTGACCCTGCTCTGTTGGCCACATGGCTTCTTCACATTCTCTGGTGTCCCCCTTAGGTAATGCCTGTGCTGTCTTAGCTCATCTTCCTCCTCGGATTAAGGAGGGTGGGGATTTTGTCTTATGCGCCTTAAAAATTTGTTGAGTCAATGCTTCCCAAACAAGTCTCTCTCTCTCTCTCTCTCTCTCTCTCTCTCTCTCTCTCTCTCTCTCTCTCTCTCACACACACACACACACACACACACACACACACACGTGGGGCAGGAGAAGCATCTCATGGACTGTGGTGAGTAAACAGCAGTTATGTAGGGAGTGAGCTCAGCCGCTTCACCCCACTGAGGAAGGTTTCCTGGATTGAGCAAGGGTTCTGCTACGTGCCATTCAAGATGCCTGGTCTAAATCAAAGGTGATTTCAATGGTATTTTTTTTTGCCAGTTTCCAATAGTCAATGATAGAGACCACCACTGAAACCATTATTTTACAAGTATAATTTTAAGTTTCTCTAGCTCTTAATGAGGGCTTGACCCCCCAAAATACTGGAGTCTACCAGATTCATATTAAGATAATGAGTAAAAACAAGGGAGATTAAATCATAGCCTAGGAGAACTGGGACAAAGCTGGAGGATCATTTGGGAATTCTGGGAAAGCATCAGATCTCTGTTAGGTATTTTTAAATAAAAAAATACCTAAGAAAACAGTGAGATGAGACCTAAGAGTCTACCACTCTACACAGTAAAAGCCAGGAGATAAGTAAGCAAGTAAATAAATAAATAGGAACTAAAATTCCCAACCGAACTGAGGACGCTTTGTCCTACCTAGAGCTGCCAGGAACTCGTGACATCCCGGGAGCCGCCACAGCTGGACACTGACGGAGACCTGAATGGGAGCCGACGCAAAGTCCTGCTCCTTCTCGCCAGCCTGGAGCTGCACCAACACCTGGTGGAGCTGAGCAAGGGAGACAGACGTGAGCACTCTCCTCCTGGGGCCTGCTCCCCGGGCACCTTCCTCAGGATTGTCCCAGGTTACTCTCAGGCCTCCTGTTACTGTCATCCCTACTTCCGTCGCCCTGCACGGGCAGGGCCAGCATCTGAACCTTCAAGTCCTTCCTTCCTACTGCTTGTTAGCCTCACTTTGGGGAGGGTCAAGGGGCAGTGGGGTCAGAGCGGCCAGGAGGTGAGGTGCCCGGGGCTGGGCTGGCCTCACGCAGGCAGGGGCCGGGAGCAGGAGAAGGGGCCCAGGGAGAGACTGGCCACCTCCTGCTCTCTTTCTTTTAAACTCATCTTTATGACCTTGAGGTAAACGGTGAAGAGGAATCCAGCATATTTTAGTGCCTGAGCACTTGGGGAAAAACCCATGTCCCCCGCTCGGGTGGCCCTGGCAGATTTCTGTCAGTCTGTGAGCTCTACCTAGCTCTCTGTGCGGGCTCACGCCACAGCGCTTGCTCGGGTCGTTCTGCCCCTGCTGCTTACGTGGAATTGGAGAGGTCAAATCAGGAGCACAGAAGGGTGAAGCAGGAAAGGGGGAGCCAGAGCAGAGGACGGGGAGAGTCCACCAGCGCGGCAGCCCCGGCAGCCCAGCCTGAGCTCCGCAGCCCGGAGTGGCTGTTGGCACATTCCCGCATCTCCGCTACAGACGGCCATGAAGCCAACAGCGCGCGCCGCTTTCACAGCGCCGCCAGCTCGGGGTGTGGGGGACGGGAGCTCACCTGGTGACAGTTGCTACTTAGAGTGGTACTCACCATTCCAACCATATTTTTAACAGCCTTCGGCCAGCAGATTATAAGAAAAAGAAAGAAAAAGAGAGAGAAAGAAGAGTTTAGACTCAAGCACAGGCTGTTAATGCAACACGAGCTGACCACTGCTTTAGGAAGCGCCACACCAGGCCGGCGGCTCTGACCGCGAGGGGACAGGAGTGAGAGTCAGCAGGGACGCGACAGGAGCACGCACAGCCACGCTAGGCCAGACGCTCTAGGGGCGCGGGGCTCAAGGCCGGGCTCAGCCGGGCCCTGCCCTTCGGCGAATGGAGGAGAGCAGGGTAGGCCGGGACTCGAGCGGGGAAGGGCACCACGGGGGCGTCTGTATGCCGCTCTGTAAACCGAAGCCTGTGGTTCCAGAGCAATCCAGGAATCTCCAGCCCCTGCAGGCAGACGCTTCCCTGGGGCCTGGCAGTGTCTCCGGTGGAAAGTCCCTGTGCTCCCACCAAAAGCAAGAAATCAAGCAACTGGCTGTTTGGTTTGGACCCAGCCCTGCCCTGCAATGTAATTCTAGCTCTTTCTGCAGAGCTCTGATTTCCAGCCCTCCTGGGTTCAAGACGTTTGAATATGCTTTGTTCTGGAAGTGTCTTCCTGATGTTATTCAAAAAGCTGAAATAACGCACTGTAGTCAGTGTATTATGACTACAAAGTGAGTGGGATCTCAATGGAGGGGCAGTCACTGAGCGGTGCCACGTCTCCCAAACCCCTGGCCGGGGAGGGTCCTGGGAGCCACTCGAGGTTCAGAGGTTCCTCTGCAGTGGAGCAGCGGTATTTCCGCATAGAAATTTTTCTGCCAAAAATAAAGCCTGCAGACGTATCTCTAATAACAACCTATGTTATTTTTTCAAATTATTACACTCCAAGATTACCGGCGAAGGCTGCCTGCTCTGTGTCCTTCGGGGTTGCTGCCCCACCCAGAAGCCCCCCTGGCACGGGCCAGCCGCGGTGGGCACGGGGTGCTCCAAGGGCGGTGGGAAGGGCCTGTGTTACAGCAAGAGGTAAACATTCTCCAAATTCCTGAGTTACATCTGCATTCTTCAAAAAGAAACACGGTTTGCAAAGCCACTAAGCAATGTGAGGATTCTGTCTTTCTGAGAGGTGACTGCACACTACTGTCTCTCACTGTCCCTCGGCCACCTGTGCAGGGAGGTGGCTGTGATGCTTGTCATTCAGCTGAACAAGCTGGCGGCTGGGGGATGACGGGTGGCAGGGCCCCCCCCAGCGCCCTCGGTTGCTCAGCACATTCTGTTGCTCCCAGCCCTCACCTTTGCCTCCTGGCTCACAGGCCACTGCGTCACTTGCAGGTTCCTCTTTAGGACCCGATCACCAGTGTGTTTCCCAGTGGGCAGAGCCCTCAGCCCCGTGCCCCAGCAGTCCTGGCCGGAGACTTACCCGGCTGATGAGCTGCTCGCCCGTCTCGGAAGCAGTGATGAGTTTACAGAGGGCTTGAAGGGCAGGGTTGGGCAAGCCTAAACCAGGACAAAGGGGGCAGGGCATTACCCAGAGGGCTTCTGGACCCCCAGTCCCACCTTCCCAGGGGAAAGAGCTGGACATGCTCGGCACTGGTGGTGCTCGAGAGCCCAGGCCTGGCAGATGAGTGCTTCCTGTCTGGCCAGGAGAGCCTGTGGTCTCTAAGAAAGGCAAGTCAGGGATGGGACCAGCCCTGGCCCTGCTGTCGCCTCCAGGTGGGTGGTCTCACTCCTAAGATCCCATCCCGGTCTCTTGGTGGCACCCCCCACCGTGCCGAGCACACAGGGCAGCCCTGAGGGTCTGTTCCCCGCACCCTGGGGACGGCCCCACAGCTCTGTCGGAGCCACGGCTGTGGTTACGATGTTCCTGGCAGCTGGCGTTTACCCAGGATCACCTCCCGCTGCTCGGGGCGCAGGTGCCCGCTGTGACGCATCAACGATCGGGCAGTGCCCGTGCCTGACTCCCTGCCGTTTCTCAGGACTAGCTCCCCCTCCTCGTGAACGTGGGGCCCATGCTGCAGCGGTGCTGGCCGTCCCGGGGCCGCCCGCGCTTACCCAGCAGGGCCTGGAGGGTGGAGCTGCACTGCTGCAGCCGGTCGCCCGGGTCGGAGGTCGGGAAGAAGACGGCCGCAGGCAGGCCGCTGGCCGGGGGCTCCAGCCGGAAGCCCACAGCAGTGAGGAGGGCCTGCCAGCCGGGGATGCCCCCCACCTTGTTCTCCACACTCTGCTGGGACGTGTACATGGCATTGCGCTGCCCGTTCTGGATGCGCTGCAGGGACTTCTCCACCTGGTGGGGGAGGGCGTGGGAAGGCGTGAGGCGCCGCTCTGCCCACAGGCTCGGGTCCCAGGGGACCCCACCCTGTGGGAAGCCACGTGGGGCCGAGGACTGCTGCCTCCAGCAGGCCGTGTGGTGGGTCCCTTCACCAGAGGGTGTGGCCGGGAGAGAGCCTGTGCCTTGGAGAGTCCCTGCCTCCCACTCCAGACACTGCTGCTGAAGGCCCAGAAGTGACCAGGGCTCCCACCACTGTAGGACCCACTCTCAGACCCCTGGGTGGGCAGCACCCTCTTCCCATCCCCCAACTCCTCCCTCACCCTCAGCAGGGGCTCTGGGACCCCTGCCCCCAACCCAGAAGCAGCCTCCTGGCTCCCGGGGCCTAAAGTGGGGCGTGGCACAGGTGGGCTGAGGTCACCGGGTCGCTGCTCGGCCTCTGACAGCCCTCCAGGGGGGCCTCAGGCCCCATGTGAAGAGCACGAGGGTAAGAGCCATCTGAGATGTCACCTGAGGCTTTTTTTACACTAAAACTGGGGTGTCATGGGCTCTGTGTCACCGGCAGGAGGTGGGCCTCACCCCTAGCAGCTGTGAGGAGATGCCAGGAGTGGGCATTCCTGGCAGGACAGACGACCAGGGCCCTGGAGCCGCACTGCCCATGGGGCTGAGGGGTACCAAGGGGCATTTGGAAGGAGGTAGGGGCGGTGAACTTGACCCCCGGCCCCACAGCCCCCCACAAGAGAAAGTGAAGATGAGAGAAAACCCTTAATGTGCCTGAGGGGCCTTGAGGCAGCATGGGGGCAGCCAGCCCGGGGCCTGCGGAGAAGAAAGCTGAACTGGTGGTGGGCAGTTCAGTCACCTAAGAAAAGTGGTCTGGGGGCTGCAGCCAGGAAGGAGGGTGACCTCGGGGGCTGACGGGGACCTGAGTGGAGACAGCAGGACAGGGTGTGGGCCCCATGGGGCAAGTGTGGCTCTGGGGCATGTTCCCTTCCCTGGGCTCACTCGGCCCATGCGGACTGCTGTGTCGGGGTGTGTGACACCCCAGGCTCGCCCGTGACGTCGGGGGAGGCCGGTCGGGGCGGCCCAGTCACAACTTCCTCTCGCTGCCTGCTGCCAGGGCTCCCTCTGGCCCTCCCCTCCCCTCCGCGCACTTCCAGCAGCCCTGGGGGGCTGAGCGGGGGGCTCACCAGGTGCAGCAGCACCCGCAGGGCGTCCCGTGCACGCTCCGGGTGCTGCAGGATCTCCGCGAGGGCCTGGCCGACCAGGGACGAGGGACTGTGCAGCTTGACGTCGCTTCCGATGAGCACGAAACCTGCAGGGCGTGCAGGGAGCACCTCAGACGCCCCCCCCATCTCAGCGGGGCACTGGGAGGCCCTGGACCCCGGTCCCCTCCCCAGACCCCCAGCCCGTTCCCCAGGCCCCTGCCAGCGCCCCAGCCCGGCTGGTTGCAGCTCATCTCTGCCCCACGGTTAACCCACCTGGACGGAGAGCGGTGGGAACTACTACCTGGCTGTGTGGCAACTTGGCATCTGTTTGTCCCCCTCCCTTTCAAGAGTCAGTGTTGCTCAGCTGTTGAGGTAGGTGGAGATGCTGCCCCTCTGGGGGTCCTTTCTGGTTGCAGCCCCTAGCCTGGGGGCTGCATGGCGGGTCCCTGACACTCATTCTGCTCACCCCTGCACCTTGAGAGAGGGACAGCCGGGGCCTGGGGGCGCCCATGGGGGCCGGGTGGGGGCGGCGGGGAGGCGGGCTGCGGTCATTAAAAGATGTTTTCTCAGCACAAAGTTGTGACTTTTGTATTGTCTGCCAATGAAAGCAAGCAGGGCCTCTTCAGAAACATCACATCTGGAAGCACACCGGGGGGGCGGGGGGGACCCTCAGGGGCAGAGGGGCCCTCAGGAGCGGCAGCCAGGCACAGGGCCGGTGCTCGGACCCCTGTGGCAGCACCGTCACCAGGCCCCTGCTCCTGCGGAAGGCACTGAGCTTTAGAGAGGGCGAGAAACTTGCCTCGGGCCGCGGAGCCAGGACATGGATTCAGACCGACCGGGTCCCAGGCCCCAGCCGGGGTCTTTCCACTGCGTCACTCTTTTCCACGGTCCCGGGATTTTAAATGTGGGTGCCATGAAACAGGTCATCCAGAGGGATGAATTTTACAGGCATCTTCAGGGGCAAACTACTCTGCTGCTCTCTGGTCAGAATGACTGTTTTAACACCATAGTATTAAAACACGGATTTGGAAGGAGTTAAGAACCACGGCAAACACGGCTCTTCCGGGATCTCCCGTGGCCGCCTTCCCAGGGCCCCCACCTGCCCCTACCTGCCCAGTTGGAGGGGTGGGCGAAGGGCTTGCTGCTCTGCACGGCCTTCATGGCCTCGCCCAGGGCGGCGCTGGCCTGCAGCCCGTTCAGCAGGGACGAGTAGAAGGCGTGGGTGAACATCTTGGAGGCGGCCAGCGGCACGGGCCACAGGGACACGAGCACGCACTGCGCGCCGGCAGCCAGGAAGGCCCGCGTCAGCGCGGTGACCCCGTCAGCCGTGACCTTGCTGCTGGACTCCTGCGAGGAGCTGAGGACCACCAGCTTCACGGGCAGCCGCAGGTCCAGCACGTCCGCGGCCGTGAGCAGCAGCTCCTGCAGGGGCGGGCAGTCCGAGATGCTCTCCACGTCACTGGCATCGTCCTGCACCCGCAGGGACTCGGGGATCGTGTAGGGGCGGCCGAAGGAGCTCTTGCCGCTGGCTGGGTTGCCGTCCACATTGGGCGTGAGGACCAAAGCCGACAGCTTCCAAGAGATGTGGGTGGCGAAGTGGACGCACTCGGCCTGGCTGAGGGCACTCATGACCCGCTCCTTGGTGGCCACGCTGCCCACCAGGGGCTGGCAGCCCAGCAGCTCGGATACCATGTAGGCCTCCTCCTCGGCTGCCGGCATGGGCCCCCACAGCCATCTGTCCATCACCGCGGCTGGGAGCTTGGGGTTGCCGACGACGGCTGCCATGGAGGTGGAGCTGGGGTACATGGGCGGGCTCCTCCTCAGGTGGGCCTGGGGGGGGGGGACACAAGCAGACACCCATCAGCCACATGGCCCCCACAGACCCCATGCACGCTAAGCTGTCAGTGTTTTTGACAAAGATGCGTGATTTAGAGAACCACGTGCTGTGCTGAGCTCTTGGGAATGACCAGGACTGGACGGGGTTGGGGGGACTTCTTGATTGTGGGAACCCTGGGGCTGGCTGAGGTGACGAGATACGTCGGAGGGAGGCTGTGGGGCCCGACTGGCCCTGTCTGTCCCTCACTCCCACACACCCCTCTGTGTTGCCCCTAATTAAGGGGAAAACCCACTCCAGATAAGTCAGGGGTTTCCAGGAGTGACTTTCTTTAAATTGTGCAAAAAGCAGAACAATGTCCGGTGAGACCAGGTCAAATTAAGTTCTTCAGGGACTCTATGTACTGGAAAGATCATCGATCTCTTCCTTTTCACAGACTTCAAAATACAAACATCACTGAATTATAAAACCAGCATAAAAAAGTCTCACAAACTTTTGCTTTCTCCCCCATGAGGACTCATGATGCCTTTTGGGAAACATCAAGTATCAACCTATTTCAAGATCGTCGTTTTGGTGCCTCTGTTTGGTGGTGCTTCATGCTGTGCCGTCAGGGGACAGGCTGTTTCCAGATCCCTGGCTAAGCTGGCAAACAGCTCACTGTCACCAAGAGAGGAACCACTTTTGTAACAAGGCGAGGTCTGGCCCGGTTGCCTGTCGCCGAGCGGCCCGGCGTCAGATGTGGCCAGCTCCCCAGTCAGCCGCGGCAGCGCGAGTGAAAATGATTTCTTTCACTTGGAACTGACTCTGTCTCATGAGACAGGGAGGTTTCAGCAACAAAAACAGCCAAACCTAAGAGTCCTAAAAATCCACAAGACAGAAGCCAACCCCGTTAGAACCAGCCAGTGACCCACATGAACAAACAGGCCAGGCGGGTCCGCGTGGCGCCTCACGTGGGCCTAGAGCCCGGCTCCAAGCCCAGCTCACCCCCCAGCGGCTGCCTGAGGCCCGCTCTGCCAGCCGTGGGAGATGAGAGACACGGCGTCTGGGCACAGTGCGCAGCCCGAGTGCGTCTCAGTCGGAATCCGTGTCCTTCGAGGTAAAGCTTAGTCCTTTTCCTGCGCAGGGCAAGGAGGGGTGGCTGCAAGTGGAGCGCCAGTGGGTGGGAGTCTTGGGGGCCCACGGAAGGTCAGAAAGAAGTCAGGGTTTCAGGGGTTCTGAGAGAGTTTGGGGCAAGGGAATGGGGTTCAGGGTTGGCTCAAAAGTCCAGACCAGGGGTGGCCGTGGGTGGCACCTGTGGCTCTGGGGAGGGCCCTCTGCTGCCTCCTAGATTTGCACAGACCTTGCTCCCCAGATGGGTTTTTCTGGCTGAATGAGACCCAAGTCCCTGTGCGCTGCAGGCCCCCCGCTGCCTTCAGTTCTATCACTGCCCTGCCGGACTCTTCCACTTGCACTGGGTCTTACCCGTCTGCCCCCCTGGCTGCGGCCCCTCCGCTGGGCAGCTGGGGGCTGTGCCGACTGAGGTGTCCGTGGCCCCGAGGGCCGCATGGACTGCAGTGAACAAGCAGCTCCCTCTGAGACTCAGCGTGGCCTGAACCTGTGTCAGTGCATCCCAGAAGCTCACGCCTGATGCCACAGCCAAGAGACCGACTAGAGAAAGACGACCCAAATCATGGCTTCTGGAGGCACGAGGGGTCATGAGGGCCACGCCCCCGCCTCCGGACAGGTGCACTCTCAGGCCACCCTGCCCAGCTGAGGCCGTGTCCCACCCCGCAGCACCCTGTGCCCGGGCCGTGAGTTTACCTTGGAGTGCGGGCCGAGGGAGCGGACGGACGGGACGGCGATGAGGGCGAAGCGCTCGTAGAGGTATTCGTTGGAGGCGCTTCCCTTCAGGAGGGCGAAGGGCATGAGGTAGAGTTCCCCCTCCAGGACCAGGACGAGCTGCCGGTGCCGGCCCACGGGGCCGCTGGAGTGCATCAGGCCCTGCGGAGCAAGCATGGAGAGGCTCAGGCATGGCCCCACCCGTGGGCGCTTTCGGGGGTGGAGAACCCTGAGTGGCCAATGGCACCATGTCCGGAAGTGGCCAGGCAGTTTGGAGCCTGCGGGGAAGGTGGGCGGCCGGAAGTCACCAGGTGGGTGCTGCGCAGACTGGCTGTGGCGCTGCCCTGCGGGCCTGGAGGAGGGGGTGTCTCGTCTGTGGGCGCCCGGGGGCGGAGCAGGAGGTGATGTCCACAGAGACAAGGGCAGGCCCGAGCAAACGCAGCCGGTCTCTGTGGGGGTCGGGGATGAGCAGAATGGCAGGTGACCCACAAAGAGATCTGTGTGCCAGGCTGAGCCCCAAACGCCCGGTGTCGGCACAGGGAGCCCAGGAGCAGTCAGCAGCGACTCCTCGCAACCCCACGGCGAGAACCCGGCCCAGTGGGCTACGCTGTCTATTTCAATGGACAGGAGGCTGGAAAACCACAATGAGGATGGAAGATTCTGGAAATCAGGATGACATCTGCTGCAGAAGGTTTCCTACAGGAGGAGGGGCCAGTCTCCGGGGCCTTCCGGAGCCTTCCGGCCCTCTGCTCCTTCTCTGCAGAGATGCTCCTTTGTCCCCTTGACTGTGGAGGGCTCTGTCCCCCCACTCCCTCTGGGATGCCTGCAGCCCTGGGACATGGGGGTGACACCCCTCACTCCTGAAAGGCCCAGAGAGCTGCCTGCAGATCCACAGAGACAGACAGACTGACCAGCAGACAGACGGAACCCACTCATCCTGTTCTCTACAGACACATTTCTTTCCCAAAGAACTGCAGATGGAGACTAAGGCATACGAATCATGATAAAATAAACGGGCGAGAATTGTGAAACCTGGACTAACAGGCTGGGGTGTGACTGGAGAGGAAGCGGAAGCTGCTACTGGTCAGACACTTCCACCCAGAGCCCGCGGGAAGGAAGTGTCCTGGCCGGGTGGGCGCTGGCGCACAGTCTGTGTGGGAGCTGGGGAGCGCTGGGGGCCCCTCGCCCTTGTCCGTGTGTGGGGATGAGCTGACAAGCAGGCGCCCACCAGGACACCGCTGTGCTCCGGGGAAGCCGATGTGCACGTCTCCTCATCTGACTTCTGCCGTGGGCACTTGGCTAAGGGTGGCAGAAGGCGCTCGGCTAACCCAAAGTGACACGTGCCTGGTGGGACATTCAGTCTGAATGGCCCCCTCTGGCTTCTGTGTTTTTTTTTTTTTTTTTTTAAATTCTAGCTGCATCTAAAGAAAGGAGAAATAAAAATGAAAAAACGATTAGGCCAGTTCACTTCTTGTTTGCTTTAAGAGCTATTTTCCAAGACAGGGTTTATAGTAAACAAACTGCTGGGCAACCCAGAAAGGGGGTGTATCATGTGGGATGAGGGCAGGCCCCGCTGGGGGCTGCACCTAAGGTGGGTGTCATCACACGGGAAGGCCGGGAGCCACGTGCACCTGGAGGCAGGACCCCAGTGCCAGAGCCAACCACCCCCCGACCTGCTCCCTGCCCGGTGAGCACTGGCTGCCTGGGACGGGAAACGAGCGGCTGACATCGCGTGGGGCTCAGCCCACCTGCCATGTGCCGGCCAGTGCGGCCCTCGGGGACTGAGCCGCATGGCGCCGTGACGAGGTCCTCCCTGAGCCCCGGCTGCCCACCCAGACCCGGTGAGGTTCTCTGGCGCATCCCACAGGCCACTTGCACACAAGTCCCAGTCACGACGGCCCTTGACCGCTGGGGAAGACAAGGGGTGTAGTGTCGCGGCCGGAATCCGCGTAGAGAAAGCGTTCGCTGGCAGGGTCTGCAGAACTCTGAGCCTCCCCCACCAAATCTTAGCTGAGGCCCCGGCCTGCAGACTGGGGAGCCCATGTGTTGAATGCTGCCCAGTGTGTCCTTCTGACACCATTTCCGCTCCCGATGAGGGAGTGACCATCCGATGTGGCCTTATCATCATTAGCCTTTTGCCCAAGCTTGGCCTCAGCTGCTTCCAACAGCCATTTAATTGTGTTCACCAGGTGCCTGCCGGGCACTGTGGAGAAGGCAGGCTTAGGACACAGCCCCTGCCCATGCGCTTGCGATGCCGTCAGAAGAGCGTAACACCCAAGAAGCCATTCTTCAATAAGACAGCACTAAATGCTGGAGCCCACCCGGCCAGGACATGGGGGCGGCCTGTGGGGGGCCCTGGAGGGCAGGCATGGAAGGTGGTCCTTGCAGGCTGCCGGCTCTGCCACACATCCTGCCATGTGGCCGAGGAGCCGCCGGGAGGCAGCCTGCAGCGTAGGCTGCAGGACCACGCGTGGTGACTCAGGCGTCGAGAGAGGGGGACAAGGAGACCTGCTGGGGCTGGGTGAGCAGTGAGCTTAGGGGTCCAGGAGAGGGAGAGTCTCTGAGTTCAAGCCTAGGAGGTCGGAGACTTTTCTTTTAGCCACTTTATCCCAGTTTACAGTCCGGATCCCCCTGGCGCAGTGCCTGGAGCAGGCACAGGGCCCGGCTTGTGTGTCCAACCCTTGGCAAGGACCCAAGGGTGACCCCTGTCTGGGCAGCATGAAAGGAGGGCGTGACCGAAGCAGCTGCTTTCTGAAACGCTGGGCTTGTGGGGACAAAGGCTGGGCTGGCAGGTGACAGCTCCAATTAAAAGGCAGCAGGAAGGAATGACACTGGGAGAGAGGCCCTGGAGACAGCCTTCTGGGCCCTGTCTCCGGATATGCGAGCACTGCCCTTGTCATGAGAGAAGATTAGCTCTAATCCATTGTGAACCTGAAAGTGGAAAATCAAGTGATGTCTCTATCCAAATTACATATCATCCGCGAGACTGAAAAGGAGACAACTCAAGGAAATGCTACTTGTGCCTTGGCGTGTCAGTCTAGAATGGGGTATTTACCACCTTCTCACGTCTTGAGTTTGGAAGATAAAACGGCTTAGGCCTCAGCCCTACAATGGCGGCTAAGAGTGAGTTCAACAATTTCCAGCAAAGGCTCAGACTTTCTGACCCTTACAGTTTCTAGAAATGGGATTTTTTTGAAGTAGACCGAGACAGGGAGGCCAGGTAAACGAAAACCTGTTCATTCCCAAAGGGTGCCTCCTCTCCCCCGACAGACGGGCTGCGGCCCTGACCACGACATGGAATCCCAGGCAGTGAGCGCTGCCCGAGCTCACTGGGTACCAGGCCCAGCAGCTCACAGGGAAAGGACAGGGTGTCCAGCAGGGAGGCTGGCATGCCCGACTCCATGGCAGCAGCCAGAGGATGCAGGGTAGGGGTAGGCGTGGCAGGGAGAGGTGGGTGCAGAGACGTGCATGCTGGCGGAGGGGCTGCGAGCACCTGTGAGCGCATGACTGCGTAGCAGCAATGCCCCCTCCCGCCCCTGTTCTACAAAGTGAGCAGGTGTGGAGCTCCCTCAGCAGCGGGACAGAGGGACGGTGGGGAAAGGGGGGACACGAAGGAGTCTGCCCAGGCATGGCGGGCACAGACACGGCCCCTCTGCAGCTTTGCAGCCTTGGCCTCTCTACATAGAAAGCACCACCTCTGCACAACCTGGGTGCTCTGGAGGCCCTGCCCCACCGGCGCCCCAGCTCCTGCTGAGTGCCCTGCCCTGGTGGCGGAGCAGCCGCAGTCCTGCCTGCTCTCTGGAGGGGGCCTGGCCCCAGGGCACTCATCTCTGCTCTAGGGTGGGCTGGAACACAACTTCTCAGTGGTTGTCCTGTCTCAGTACATCCCTCAGCCCTAGAGAACCATAGAAGTTCCCTTAAATTTTATAGTTACTTTTTTATCATAGTTAATAACTTTTTATGAGGCTTCTATCTCCTGATTAGACCCAGACTCTCTCTTCTGGGCTGGACTTAGGAGGGAGAGCTCTGCCAGGCGGACAAGGCCGGCAAGCAGGGCTCTGGGTAGTGGGGAGAGACGGGCCAAGGCAGGGAAGTCTGGGCCGGCTGCGGTGCCAGCAGCTCTCAGCAGCTCGGAACTGGGAGGCAGGGAGGCGTGAGTGAGGCAGCAGCCGGCGCAGGCTGGGAGAGGGTGGCTCTGAGCCCTTCAACAGGGCACGGACCTCCCTGCCCAAACCCTCCGCAGCTCTAAGGCCACACCTCACAGGCTCCGGACAACCGAGCTAGCACACAGGGAGGACGCCACGCCTGGCGCCGGGGGGCACTCGGGCATGTGGGTCCAGTGGGAACTGACAGGTGTCTTCAGGTGCTTGGACTAAGTTGAACACAAGCCCCTGTTATTTATATTCTTTTCTCCTGAGCTGCAATAATTTTTCCAGGACAACTCATCCCCTTTCCCTCCACTGTTCACAAATATTCACGAAGCTCAAACGTCCAAACGGCCTTCCTAGAGCATCCTGCTCCAACTTTTACCCCCAGGGAATAAGAAAGACAAATGTCACCACCCCCTGCTCCTCCACCTCCTCATGACCCTGTCACCATCATCCATAGCTGTCTACTGAGTCACCACAACACCAGACACCTGTGGAAGAGGCCACCACACAGTTTCCTTGAAGTCAAATCTCCCCGCCTGCAGTTCTGGACAACCCCCACTGATCCTGCATGTTTGCTTGAGTGGTGAATTCTGATTCTTTTACTGCTTTGGCTAATGTAGAAGTTTCTGTATACACCATGGCAACCAGAGTCTTGAATGCTTCAGAAAGTACCAATGTCAACTGTTTTGTTCCAAGTGTCCTGCCCACAACCCCCCTGGGGCCCAAGCGGCTCTGGGTGACTGGAGGAACCAAAGGTCTCTCAGGGCTCCACAGCCTCACAGGCCAGAAGTGTGACCGTCCCTGATCACTGCGGGGGTGGAAAGGACGGACGCTCCTGGGTCTGTGAGTTTTGGGATGGGTAGATTTACCATGAAACAGACTTTACCGTCTATGACGAGGATTCCAGGAGCAAAGGACTGCTGGACATCTGGACACCCCAGAAGCACATACAGAGCTTAGGATTCAGAAGGCGTTTGGTTATGCTGTGTTGAATGAAAAAATGAGATTTTTCCTGACTCACTTTTGAATCAGCAAATCGATCAAACAGAACTTTTTAGGTTGAAGAACCTTTTCTGTGTTGCTTCTGAGCAATCTTGTCATCCCAGATAGATGTATCCAGTTTAAGCAAATATCTCATACCTACGGGAAATAACCCTCAATCAAGGACTGAAATCTACCAAGACCACAGATACTGTTTTCCAGCCCCAATATGGAAAAGTAAAATTTCAATCCACTCAGCTGTGTTCTTTGGCCAAACAACAGACTGCAGGTTTCCTTAAGGAGCCTGAGGGGGGTGGGAAGGGTGGGACTGGGTGTTGAAGAAGCATGTCCCAGAGGGGCCTGCCCGACACTCGGCGTCCAGCGTCAGCCAAATCAGCCTGAAGGGACTGCTCGGGCTGCAGGAGCCTCCTGCGACAGGGCACACGTCTCTGTCTTGGCTGCCCTGGAAGAATGAGCCCACACACCCCACCCCGGCAGGAGTATGCCTCGGTATAACCAGAACCTGCTGGAGAAAGGCCGGTGGCTGCTTGTTGACTGTCAGAGCCAGGATACAGGTGAAACCCACCCGACAGCGGGGACCCAGGTGAGAAGCTGCTTGCAACCCGTGGGAAATCACTGACTCTTCTGGTGCTCTCACCATCAGTGGTTCTGACAGCTTGCAAGTAATTGCCTCCATTTTTCCTCCTAATCAGTTGTAGAAATGATGGAATTCCTTGGGTGACATTTGTCCTCATTTAAATGTTACATTTGTTTCAATCAGAAATCAACTAGATGGCTCGGCAGAGGCCTCCATCCCACCCTGTGGAATCCAGGTCCGATCACTTCTATGGATAAAAACTCCCTGGCTGTCTGCAAACACGCCAGTCTATCTGGAAAACAGGCACCGAGCGGTCAGTTCTCATCTCGTGTTACATCTGATGCAGGGTAAGCTGGCTCATCAGACTTCTTGATTTTGAAAGTAACATTTTACGAAACTCCACGTGCCCCGGTGAAGGACTTGAGGTCCTGACCCAGCCACAAGCCAGGCTATCCTCATGGCAGGTCCTTGGTAGAGCCGGACCCCAGCTTCACAATTTCAGATGACGGGTTTCAGGTGAACCCCCTAAACTCCTGGGTTTACGAAGCAGCGCACCCGCCTGACAGATAGTGAACATCAAGTTTAAGTAAGTTTAAACGTGGGGTCTTAAGCTGGTAACTCAGATTCATCGATCAAGAGTGAGGGTGAACCAGGACTTTTCTTTCCCATGAAAGTCCTTCCCCCTTGCTGGCTGCACTAACAGTGCCCTTAGAATTGGGGACATAAGGAGCAGGGGGTACCGTCAGCTGAGATGGAGACTCTATCACCAAGATGAGTCCAAACTCCAGGGATCCTGAGAAGTCCTCAAATCCAAACCCTGGAAGAGTGACTTGATCCACTCCTAGTAAGTTTCCTACTATAAATTTGGCTCTTGGTTATAGCAATTTCTGGCTTCTCATGAAGCCCCTGTCTGTAAACTGTGGGGCTCATTTGGATGTGAATTAAATAAGCAGCTTCCCAGAGAGTGACCCTGCCTTGCGACCCACACACCACAGGGGCCTGGAGCGGAACTCTGCTGGGTGGAGGACAGCCAGTCCCCAGCCACCCAAGGGTGCGGTTCTGTGCCTGCGGGCCATGGGGACAAGACTGGGAAGTCCTGGCTCAGAGGCCACCGTTACCCCTCTTCCCTCTAACCTGATTAAAGACGAATGCTGTGGACACACGCAGGGTCCCAGTCCCGTTCGCACTAAACACTTGCAACTTCCGTCTGGTGACACTCTCTGCTTTGGGTGTCAGACAGGGTTTGATTTAATGTCTGATGAAGGCTGTGTGCACACACCGCCCTCCTCCAAGATAACTGGACACAGTGGTGCCAGCCTGACGGCAAAGGACAGCGCAGTTCAGGGAGGAGCCACGGCAGTGAGTCCCTTAAGCGAATTGAATCAAATACTGGTGCACGGGCTAAGGTAAGATATTCTGTTGCGCTTTTCGCACCGTCTGACCCAGTCCCTTAGTAACAGGGCTGCAGCTAAATGAAGGCAGTTGTTCAAATAATCATCACCCCCATGTGAAGAGGCTAATCGTTTTAGTCTTGAACTGTCAGTGATTCGTAATCTTGGACTTTTGGTTTTGATTTGTATTTTCACTGAATACAGTGAAAGTGGAGAAGGCCCCAGCGGCCGACAGCAGCAGCCGGTGGGGAGCCGGCTGATGGTGCCGTGTCGCCCTCTAGCGGTCCCGGAGCAGGGTGGGATCCCCTTCCCCACCTGGAGAACCCACCTCCAGCTCTGCGGCCTCTGCTGTGGAGCCCCCCCGGCAACACTGGAGGTCGGGTAGGCTCATTCACACAGCGTAGCTCCGGAAAGCTCTGGAAAGCTCCGAATGTTCCAGAATGCAGTGAGTGCAGAGGGGCCCATGAGCAGCTCTTACGAAGCTGTCCCACTTACTTGGTGACGGGCCTTCTCCTTTCAGGAATTCACTTAAACAGGCATTATTTTAGTCACTGTTCTAACCTGCTTGAGGCCCGAGTCTGTAACTGCCCCCCTTCCAGAGCCCTTGAAGGGCAGGATGTGCAGACACAGGCCTCCGCCAGCCCCGAGCCTGCTGTTATCCCTTAAGTCACAGGGACAAGTCCTCGAGGAGAAAACTCCAAAGCCACCTGCAGATTTGATAAAATCACAGCATCGCCTCCAAGGATGACTCCTGGCACTAGAGCAGCTCCCCAGGTCCAGGTTAATGCAGAAGCCACCCCGAGCCCTTCTCTCCCTGGGGAGCAGACCCCCGCCCCCAATCTCCAACCTCAGCCCAGCTAAACATGGGACACCTCGGCCAGTGAAACAGCCTGGGGGATGGTCCCACTTGGGGCACATCAAGTACACTTTTGATCCCTCAAGAGCAGGCCTAGCGTCTTCCTTCTTCCTCACAACCCCTTGGAAAGCCCCAGGTTCCATACAAAGAGTGGCTCCCCTCAAACTCTATTAACTGCTTCCCTCCTTGTGTCTTCTGCTTTCCCTGCCAAGCTAGACCCAAAAAGAAAATGCAGCTTTGGACCACAGAAGCATTCCATAAACTTTACCGAGTGCCATGTGCCAGCTATGGGGGACATGCCTTGAGGGCTGTGGTGGCGGGCAGCGAGGCAGAGAACCGGAGGCAGCAAAGAGCTAAGTCTTGAGTCCAGTTAGGAATCAGTACCATGAAAGGCACTCGAGTGTGGATGGGGCTGTGGTAAGGGTAGGGGGAGGGTGAAGGAGTGCAGGGATAGTGGGGAAAGAGGACAAGGAAGGAAGGAAGGCTTCACAGAGGAGGGGACACTTGGCCGGGTCCAGAAAGATGAGAGGAGCTTGCACGGAGTAAAATCCCTCCAGCTGGAAATGGCCTGAGCCTTAATGAGTGCCAGGGTCCCTGGGAGCAGAGGCTGACAGACACAGGGCACTCTGCCCCCATCAATCTAATGGACAGCTAACCTCCATGTTTGCCTTCTGTACCACCGCCCCCACACCCCATCATTAATCGAATGTAATTTGGGGGTCCTGAATGCAAATGAGTAAATGCAAAAGAACTCAGAAGGCCCAAGAGAACCAAAGAATTGAGGGTTCAAATACCCTTCAGAGGAGCCGGAGGGTCAGTGGAAATGCAGGGGGAAGCTGGTAGTAAGTCACTGAAATGGTGTGCATGATGGTGAATGGCAGTAAAGAAAACTGAAAAACCACTCTAAGGGTCTAGGGATATATTTCCTCCTCTGAGGCATGGCGTATAAGTCAGGTAAGTTATTATGGCACCGGAGAAGCTGCGAGCATGAAAGCTCTCTGTGCTCTGCAGTCCTGGTGACCTCACTGAGGCTGATGTTGGACAGGAAGGGAGGTGGGCTGAGAGCAGGCTGGGCCCAGGCCAAGGGCAGGACAGAGCTGAGCGTGATATAACCCAAAGGTCTGGAAGCCCTGGGAAGGCCTGGGCAGGCAGTGGCCGTGACTAAGGACACACACGACTGTGTGTCCGCGCACGGGGGCCACTGCTGTCCACATGCTCTCTTATCTGGTCCCGTCCCTGCTCTCCCCTGATGGGTCCGGTGGGTTATTCTCATTTCAAATGAAGAAACAGATCCCCAAGGAGCGACAGCAGCTTGGCCAAGGGAGCCAGCTATGACAGGGCAGATGGGAATCCAGGTCTGCTGGCTCTTAGAGGCTCTACACTTTTCAATACACCCCACATCCCTGAGCCAAGGAAAGGCCAGAGGGTACTGGCAGACAGGCCGCCTCTCTCAAAGCATTAGGCGAGCTAGGATCCCTGGAAGGCAGGCAGCAAAATGTATGGTATTTCCTGGGGACAGAGAAATCATTGTCAAGTTGCGATTTCCTGAGGATGCACTTCACCTCTGTCATGGTTGGAGCAGAAGAAAGGGTTGTTAAGGGGTCACTCTGACATCTGCAAGGCAGAGTGAAGGAGGGAAAAGCAGCCTGGCCAAGATGGCTTGCTGCCTGCTGTTTGTGGACCGGCCATGCCAACTTCCCTACTTGAGAGCTGGTCCCTCCAGAGAGCACGGCCCCATCTACTGCAAGAGCCATGGGCTTTCCCAACAGGCCATTTACAAAGGCATTTGATGGTCTCAGAATTCAGATTCAAAAAGATCCCCAGGCCCTTTGACTTACCTGACCATTAGAGAGCTGTGTCTGAATTCACAGGTGATACATGAAGACACGTATCACAAAGGGCAGGTGAGACATGCCACAGAAAACGAACTGCAGCTGCTTGCAGCCTTCTCGAGAAATCTCAAAGGCAAGCGTGCCTTTACACCTGCAGCCTGTGTGATGCACTCAGAGGTTCCTGACAATGTCAGAGGCCGAGGGAAAGAGAAAGGTGGGACCTGCTTCTCCGAGACCCATTCCCGCCTGAAAGCACAGCCCTGGCATGAAACCACCTAGGCAAGATTCTAGAATGAGAGGTGGGGAGGTGGGGGAGCACCCCCGGCAAGGCGTTGAGTACAGGGTGGAAGATGCTTCCTGGGAACGGCAGAGCCACAGTCACATCCCCCATGGAACGTGCCAGACGGGGAGTAGCCATAACTGCAGGTGCCCCAGGCCCACTCTGACAGCCAGGTTCCTACTACCAACTGCAAAATGTGCACAGCCCTGGGCCTCCCCGCAAGTGTGTTGCACAGGCCAGGAGGGGGTGTCAGGTCGCTGAGGCCAGGTTTACCCCACTGGTAAGGAGCAGAGCTGGACTGGAACCCACATCTGCCAACTGGAAGTTCAGCGTTGCTCACAAACCAGCCAACCAAGACTGAGTCCACTTAAGCTTTGAAACACTGAGCGAGAAGCCCTCTGTTCCGGGAAACCTCCTGTTGTCTCAGGAGCCCCTTCTTGTATATCAGGGTGATACACGTGGGCGCTGGCCGCTCAATGACGTGGAACTTACCCCAGGGAGGCACTTACCCCTTCCATGGGTGCTATGAGCAGGTCGTACAGGGCGCGCAGCGGGGGCTTGGCGAAGGACCCCTGCCTCCTGGGAAGAGAGGAGGTCCCGTCCTTGACAGGCGACATGGTATTGCTGAACAAACTCGTCATGCTCTGGCAGCTCCTGGGGGAACAAGGCCAAGGGGTTAGTCGGGCTGGAAGGGGGGTCTGGGGTCCCTCCCCACCAGTGCTCCAGGGGCCCCACCCCCTTCCCTGGCTGGCCCCATTCGCCCCTCTCTCCCGGTTCAGGTAATTTTCACCATACGGTCAGCACCAACGGAAACCGCAGGACAAGCCAGCTGCACACAACGGCTTACATTTCTATGGAGCTTTCTCACATAATCCGAAGTCCTAAAGTGTCGTTCAAAGGATTTAATGACATCCCGTGTGGAGCGGTGTGTGCAGCAAACGTGAGGACCGTTAGGAAAGCAGCAGCCGCTGCCAAGTGCTGCCAAGTGCGGGTGGAAGACAGCGCCCTGCTGCCAACTCGTCCGCGGATGCGCAAGGGGCATGTGGCCCCGACCGTGGCAGGCTCCGCAGTGGCCGCGGCTCCATCAGGAGGCGGGCTGGGAGCTGGCCGCTGGGAGCGGCTCACGGGCGGTGGTGCCTGCGAAGGGCACCAGTTCAAGCATGGCTGGGTTGTTTTGTTTTGCTCTTTAATTTATGTCCCAGTACTTCCAGTTAATTTTACTAGTACAATGGCATTTTCAACCCCAAAGGACCCAAGTTTTACACTCACAACATAAGATGAGAACCCTCCTTCATTCATTCGTTCACTCTCTCATTGAACAAATGTTTCCTGAGTCCCAGCCACGTGCCAGGCACCGCTGTACACACTGGGGATCGTCAGAGGACAACACAGGTGAGCGGGTGAAGAGCCGGCACAGGGGAAACAAACCGCATCCAGCGCAGGGACGAGGTACCCCCCAGCCCTCCCCTCCGACCCCGCCCTCTGCCCGGCACGTGGGGCCCTGGCACAGCCTTCTCATGACTCTTGTCTGACCACTGAGCAGCCGGTCATGTGCAAACTTTGACTGGACACTGCACACAGTTCCAGCATTTCTGCCGCATAGGCTAGGACCGCTAAGGACAGGAGCCATGTCATCAACAAGGCGTGCCGCGGAGCTGCAGACGTCCTCTGGGCTGCTGCTGGCAGCAGCTCCTTGACTGCCTTCTCTGCCAGGCCAGCCCAGCAACCACTGGAAAGCTTCAGTTGTATTTCCCAGGTATGGCTTCTGTCCCTGGTCCTCCCCGGCCTTGTAGCATTCACTGGAACCTCCCGCTTGACCCAAATTCTAGTGTCGAGCCAAGCCAGGCTCTGAGCCCCCCCTGGGCCCCTACCCTGGCTCCCTGACAGAGACGAGGGCCTGCAGAGCCTGCTCACATCTGCTCGTCGGCCTCGCTCACTCAGGGAACGTGTAATTATAAGGGATCGGGGCTGTATTTTGTCTTTGCCAACAGAGTCACTGAAGCACAGATAACCCTGCAGTGACACTCAGAGGCTCACTTAATTCCAGGGAAAACCCTGCAAAGAGCAGTTCTTCCCGGGGGAGATGCCTGGTGTGACATGCGGTGTCCGCCACAGCGCTGCCTGCTCCTCAGCAGATGGGACCGGGCACTGCGATGGGACAGCAGAACGGGGCGGCCCCCTCGTTCCACACGCCAGGTCGGTGTTGACCTGGACTGGGGGCTCCTGCCCTCCCACTCGAGGTCCATTGGGAACCTGAATCCCATCAATCCAGCTGGGGGATTGGGGGAGCCATGTGTCCCCAGACAATGCTGTGGGCACAGGTCCTCATGGCAACTGCTGGGCACCCCACAGGCCACCAGGCCCTTCTGCTCTGAACTAAAACTTTCCTGCTGGAGGAAGCTTCCCCAGCTCTCGGGCATTCCCCACAGGCTCCCCTGCCTGCCTCCGTGGCGTAAGGAGCCCTGGGTAACCCAAGCTGCACAGGGCAGACATGCGGGCTCCTTCCAGCTGGCTCACAGCATGGACAGCTACTTGCTCCAAGAGCTCAGATCCAAGTGCCCAGTCCGTGGGAGCCCCTCCCCTGATGGGTGGGCTCCTGAGGGCACAGGAAGTCAGGGCAAGCCCTGGGGGCCTGGGCAGGGAACCCCTGCTGGCAGTGTGGCTGCAAAAGCATGGTTTCTGGAAGCACCCCAAGGACAAACCAGGGAAGGGCTGGGGTCAACAGCCGAGCACTAGCCACCAGTTCAAAAGAGGCCGATGCCGGGAGGGAGGGGGTGGGGCCTGGACCGAAGGGCAGGGCTGGCAGCCAGACCTGCCGCGCCTGCAGCCCACCTTGGGCCAGTGACTTACCCTCTGGGCCTTGCTTTCTGCCTGTGCAATAACGATGTCACTGTGGGAGTGTGAGGATTGGATGGTGGAGGCACAGCCCCAGAAAGTACGAAGGCACCATGAGTGTCAGCCCTGGGAAGGATCCGTGAGGGAGACCTGGGGCAGGAGGTTGCCAAGGCTGGGTCCACGGAGGGGACCAGGCTGGGGAAATGGACCCAGAGCAATTCCAGAGTCCCAGGCTGATGGCTGTGATGCCGTTTTATTGAATTCCAGGACATACCAGAGGCATCTAAAGAGGCCCAGCTATGCTAACCTGCTCCACAGACGTGGCTGCCCACAAGGTGCTGGGCATGGCGGGTCCACAGAGAGGGCCAGGCTGTGGGTCCCTGCACCGGGCAGCTTGGCAGCCAAGGGCTGTGAAGAAAGGGAATGGCGCCAACAGAGGTGGTGGACACTGGACACTGAGGCACGAGTCAGGGACTCTAGCTGGTGGTCAGGGAGGGCTGAGGGGAGGCTTTTGGGAGAGTGCCATTAGGGTTGGGCCATGAGGGATGATCTGGAGCCAGCCGGCCTGGTGGATAAGGCAATTCCGGGCAGAGGGACAACATGGGGAAAGGCAGATGCCGGGAAATGGAGCCTGGGATGCTAGGGGTGGTGAGTGTGAGGGACATGGGTGGGAGAAGGGAGTGGCCAGGGGCGCCTGGGGTTGGGGGGAGGCTTGTGTGCCAGGAGAAAGCTCCGGGTCTTCCTGTGGGGAGAGCGGAGGCAGGCCTGCTCGCCTCTTTAACAACCAGCCTTCCTCGGGGATGTCTGCACCCCTCCCTGGGAGCTTCCCCCCTGGTCCCCAGGCCAGCCTCAGTGCAGCAGCCAGTCGGACGTCTGTGACCAGGGCTGGCAAACACACAGCTGCTCAAGGCACCCGGGTATTCTGCGGAGGTTCCCTGGGAGACCGGGTCTGCTTCCAGGCAGGCACAGCCCTCGCGCGGAGGCCCCGCGTCTGCACCTGCACCGGCACGACCCGCGATCCTGCCTGCCCCCTCCCAGGCCCCCGGTGCGCCTGCCGACTCTGCCACCCGGATGCCACCCACGCGTGGCTGCCCCTCAGCCTCCCACTGAGCAGCTCCTGGGCCTTAAGCCGGGGCCTGCCCAGCCTGGCTGGGGTGCACCAGAGCCAGCTACACGGCCGCTTGCCCCAGCCAGGCAGGAAGCCCTCCGATCTGTGTTTCTGTTCAGAGGAGGACACTTATTCTTAGAGATAGCCTTTCCCAAGTAAAAACAAAAGCCCAGAAATATCCGTTTGTGGTAAAACAAAAAATAAACAAAAAACCCGAAATCATCTGAGGCCAATGCCTTGGGCAGGAAGGTGTCCGTTGCGAGCCCTTGGGCCCTCCCTTCCCCAGCAGCCTTGGGGCGGGGGCTGGCGGCTTCTCCACGCTGGTGGCCCCACGCTGGCTCGCTCTGCCTCCACAGCGCCTGCAGGCCGTGGGGCCCCGAGAACGGTCCCGGGAACCACCGTTCCACAACAGAGCCTCGGAGGGCAGGAAACCAAGACCAAGAGCAGCTGAGGGTCCCCTGGCCCTGGGCCCTCGGAGGCTGGGGCTGGAGGCTGGGCCCGCAGCTGCCTCGCCTCCGTGACCCGTGGGTGCCGTTGCGGCCCGTGCTGTGAGCAGGCGAGGCCTTCTAGATCGGCCGGTCTCCCTTCACGCACGGCTTCTGTTCTTACCACAACACTCACACTACAGCTATTTTATTGGGGTACATCTGCCTAGCGTTCTGCATAAAGATAGATGTGTAAAAATTCAAAAGAATGAAGCAGTCAGCTGGGGTGCCTTAGCCCTAGAGAACAGGGAGTGTCTGCGGTGACCTGAGTGGGCCAGGCTGTGTGACTCTGGCAAGGCATGTCCCTCTTCTCCTTGCCTCTTTTCTTTGCTTGTAAAATGAAGGACTGGGGATAATGTCCTCACAGGTTCTTTCAAATGGGCTGGTCAGGGCACACGTACAGCGTCCAGGTGCTGTAACCTGCCCAGGTGACAGGCGTGGCTGGGCCACAGTCCCGTGGTGGAGGACCTGGGCCAGGGAACACCCCACGGAAGCGCGGTTCTGGGTCTCGAGCCCTGGGGTGGCGGACTGCTCTCAGGGCTGCCAGGCGGGGGCGGGGGGCAGACCTCCCCCCCAGCCTCCCTCCTGTGCGGGCGCGTGCCCGGGCATCCCTTGCCCTGCAGGAGGCCTCGACTGCGAGGGGATGGGCCGCAATGGCAGGACCTCAGTGAAGGTGCTGCTCCCACATCTGCAGCGCCTTCCGGCCTGGCTGAGCGACTTCCCTCTGCCTCTGTTCCCTGGACAATAAGACCAGGGAATGTTTCCTTCATGAATCAGGATGGAGCCTTGGAAGGGGGTAGAGAACATGCTTCCTCACATGCAGGGGGGGAGCTGCAGGGGGGCTGCACCACCCACACACAGAGGCCCCGGGAGAGAACGCGCTGCACCACCCTCCGCACGGGCCTGCCCTCCGTGCCCATCTCGCCCTCTCAAGTCCTACGAGGTGGGGCTACTCCCCCTGTTCAGGGAAGAAACCGAGGTTCAGGGAGGGCAAGAGACTTGCCCAGGGTCGGCGGACAGGGCAGAGGCTGGGCCTCCGGCCAAGACCTTGTGCCTGTCACCTGGACAGAGGGGCAGGGGTTTCACTGTCCTCCCAGCGGCTGGTTCCATCCAGGTGGTGCTGCCAGTGAGCCTTCATCACCCCCCAGCAGAGCACGGAAGCAGCAGGGCGGCCCCCCCAGCTCCCGGGGGCGCCGGCTGCACCACCCCGGGACCCCAGCAGGGGGCGCCGGCGCACCGTCCTCTCGCCGGCCTGTTCCGCAGGGACCCGGGTGCGCTGACAGCCTGGCTCTCGGCGGACAGGATTTCCTCCTAGCACACTGTCTTTATTGGCTCATTCCTCGGATGATGTTTATTAATCTACTTCTGGAGAAATATTTTCTCCATTTACGACCGTCCGTGTGATGGCAGGCAAAGGAGAGGGAGCAAGCATATATCCAGGGGGAGAGGAGGTGAACTGGCGACGGGGAGAGCTGGCCCTGAGAGGCAGGAAATGCAGAACCACGAGAGGACACGTGCGCGGCTACCGAGGAGGCAGAGGCATCAGGGGTGAAGCTTGAGTCTGGGCTGATGACAAACACCAGCTGGCCCGGGCTGCACTCACTGCTCGTGAATCTCCTTCTCAGGGGATGAAAAGTTCTACTCCCGAGGCAGGAGAGGATTTACAGCCGTGGGATAGGCCTGAAGCAGACGCTGCACTGCATGGACTGTGGGTCCCGCTGTGGGGGGCCCTGGTGTGTGCTGCCCTGGGGGCCAAATGGAGGGGGGTAGGCAGTGGGGAGTCTCCATCCAAACCGCAGTGCTCAGGAACACTGGGCCAGTTCTGCTCATTTCCAGCAAGGCGCCATTTAAAGAAGGGACAGGAGCATGTGGCAAGCTGCTCCACATGCCCCCCACTGGTTTCCTGGCCTTTCAAGTTCAGAGGTGGAGAGCTAAATGAATCAACTCTGCTTGAGCCAAATAAGCTCCTCTCAGGTCGCTGGGACGGGAGCCCTCCCCTGTGGAGTCGGCACGCCCGGCCCTCCATGGTTCAGGCTCTTGGCTCAATGCCCTCCATCCCACTGGCCTGACCAGGCTCTCAGAGGCGGTGTTTCTCCAACAGTGTGGTCTTGAAGACTCAGCCTCCCCACGGGCCTGTACAGGGAAGTGAATACTGGTCAGCAGCAGAGAGCAAGAGGAGCAGGGCTCAGAGGCCGCTCGGGGGAGACTGAGACTGAAGATTACAGGGACGGTGGAGCTGGCCTGGCTCTCGGATGCCGTGGCAGGGCTGCCTGGGCAGGGATGGAGGGAGGAGCCATTAACTGCAACTGGGCGCAATTCAGAGACTCCGTGAGAGGCCAGAGCTCCATAGAAACAAGCTCTCTGGGGCGTTCTCCTGCAAGCATAGCGGACCCGAGGCTGTGAACAGACACCCTGCTGGGGAGGGGCAGGAGCTCAGGCAGGACCCAGGAGGGTGGCTGGAAAGGGTGCCGTTTCCTGAAAACCCAGAGGCAATCAGAGCGAGGAAAGAGCTGGCTGCCTGGGGGTTGGTCCCCATGGCACCATGGAGAAATGATTCAGTAGGGAAAGGCTGCATCACTGAGTGCCTATTTGGTACTCGCCCTCCCGGAGCTTCCAGTCTAATGACGAAGCAAGGTCTGTCTGAGAGCTGCTGTGTGAGTGTGAACGAGCGTGTGTGAGCGAGTGAGCAGGTGTGAGCCCATGGTCTTCAGCCTTGCATGCAGACTGGAGAGAGAAGGGCTCTGGGAGTGTCTCGTCTGTTCCCATCTCTTTCTGTGACCTACCCTTTCGCTACTCTGGGGCTCAATTTCACGGCGGGCCCACAGTCCTTGGTTTAACCTGTCCAGACACTGGGCAGCGAGGTCATCACCTTCTGGGGCTGATTCTGGGCTGGGCCAGGGCTCGGCTTTGATGTGTGTAGACCATTCTAGTCCTCACTGTGGGCTGGGAGGCCGGGCTCAGTCCCCATCTCCACTTCCATGTTACAGGTGAGTAAAGGCGGCTCTGGGTTAAGCACCTCACCAAAGGCCCTGGTGCCAGAGGCAGAGCCCTGCTCCTCGAGGCAGTCAGGCAACAGGAGGTCCGCAGCCTGGGTGCTCGGTCCTCCGGGGAGTCCCGGCCTCCACTGCCAGAGAAGCAGGAAGGAGGTGGCCCCCCCGGCTCTAGAGCAGGCCGCGGCAGCCCCCTTTGAGGTGTGGTCACCATTCCGGAGCCGCCATTTCCTCCTTGTGCGGACACGCGGCTCCTCATCTCTGGATGTTTCCATCATGCGCTTTCACTTTCCAAGGGCCCCATGGAGGGGGCCGGGCTGTCCAGCCTGGGCCTGGGGGCTGTGCCCTGCAGTCAGGGTTGTCCAGCTCTTTGTCTGGCAAGTCCACAACTCCCCCAGCGGGGTGACCCTCCTCACAGGTGAGGGGTGCTCCAAAGGGCACCCGGCAGGCAGTGAGCCTGGCCCCCCCTCTGCTGGGATCATGCTGCTGAAATATCCCGACTCCTTTCTCTCTCACCCTCGGCCCTGACATGACACTCCAAAATCCCCTCGGAGGCTCTGAACGCTGGGCTGTGTCTTCTGAGGGACCTGGCCTGCAATTTGAACAAGTGCCTGGGTTTTAAGGCATCAATAGAAAAATTAATTGGCTAAATCCATTATATTCAAACAGCCAGAGATGCTTCAATTCAATTAAAAAAAAAAGAAAAACGATACTGACACCACTCAGCGACTCCCCTCCATGAACATCCTCATGCAAAGGGCTGTCTCCTCTGGGAGATGAACGCTGCCAAACGCTGCATTTTAAGTACTTATTCAATAAGCTGTGGGCGCTTTCTGCCTGCTCACCTCCTTAATTACCAGGCGCCCGGCTCCGTGGGTCTGGGGCCTCCTCAGGAGGATCACGAGGCTGGGCAGGCTCAGGCAGGCCCCCTGCTCTTCCCATGGCACCTGGCGGCTCTTGGGCCCAGGGATGGGTAGGGAGCTGCAGGTGGCTTCTCCCACCTTGCTCCTGGGCTCTCCTGAGCTTGCTGGGTCACTGGGCAGATTCACTTTCCGCCAAGAGGGCCTGGGCCTGTCCTTTTGCAGGAGGTGCACCTGCAGTGAAGGGGCCCAGCCTCTGCCCCCTCAGGTCACTTTGCTGTAGACATTGCTCTTTGCTGTAATGTGCATGAAGCTATATGGCTAAGCCTGGAAATGGTTGCCTTGGAAGAATACAATGCCCGAGCCAGCCTTACACGTTGCACAAGCTTTTCCTGCTGACCCCAATCAGGCATCAGGACAGCTGGCCTAGCTGGGTGGTCAGGGACAGGCTTATCACATGCTCAGGGATGGAGAGAAGACAGCCCTGTGTGTGGCAGCCGGCCTGGCTGATGTGTGCTCAGCAGTACAGCACAACCCCTTTCCAATGGGCCTTGCTCCCTGAGGCAGTTTGTGGGTCCAAGCCTGTCTAGCCCCCCAGCCCCACAAATATGTGGGGTTTCACTCATGCATTCATACTGAGCCTCCAGAGTTATCTGGAGAGAATGCACCACCTCAGTAGGTAACAAGCCCTCTGTTACTGAAGGAGTTCAAGGCTGGGTGGCCCCTTGGGAGGGGTACTGGAGAGGGGAGAGTGGGGTGTCTTTGGGGTCACACAGACCTGGATGCTAACAGTGGCTCTGCCACTTACCAGCCGTGGGACCCTGGGCAACTAATTCAGACTCTCCGAGCCCCAGGATCCTTAGAGTTAAAAAGGGGGTCGTAATAGTATCCCTTGTGGTTGTTGTAGGGATTAAATAAGATAATACATGTAAAGCACTGTGCCCAGTGCTGGGAACATGGGGTGTAGGGAGTAATCAACAAAAGGTCAGTGCCATCATTATTCTTTTTCGTCATCGCCACTGTTGTCGTCATCATCATCGTCATCATCCTCATTGCTGCTGTTTTATCAGCCT
The DNA here is from genome assembly GCA_004027775.1 of Bradypus variegatus. Lineage (NCBI taxonomy): Eukaryota > Metazoa > Chordata > Mammalia > Pilosa > Bradypodidae > Bradypus > Bradypus variegatus. The sequence continues at coordinate 39,564 of PVKY010000512.1, forward strand.
CATTGTCATTATTTAATGTCTCCCAATCCTGACATTCTTTCCTTCTTTCAAGAAATGGGCAGGACCTGTGCCTACCGCACAGGCACCGTGCTAGGCACCTTGGGGGAAATACCAAGAGAGACCAGGCTTGACCAGGCCTTTGGGGAGGGGGTTGGGAACGGAGAGCACACAGGGGTGAGGCGGGGCCAGGGTAGCATGTCCAACAAAGGCCCTGAGAGGGGAAAGAGCAGGTTGAGGAGTTCCCCTGGCTTAGGACGGAGGGTCAGGGCAGGGGTGGAACACAAGGTGGGAAGGACGGCAGGGCTGCAGAGAGAAGGGCTCGAACGCCAAGCACAGCCACCCTGACTAGCTCTGCTGGGAGCCCCGACAGCCCCGAGCGTGAGTGTGGCGCCAGCGGAATGGGCTCCAGCCAGAGGGGAGGACGTGGCCAGGCCCTGGTGGCCAGGGGTGGCAACGCAAGGGCCCAGCTGCAGGGCAGCAGGGTCAGGGGGAGCCCCACTCTGCGAGGCACAGATCTCATCTCTGCCACTGACAAGTTAGGGGACTTCGGGCAATTAACCTAGCTGAGCTTCAGCAACCTTGCAAGGCTGTTCTCAGGATGACGTTAAATAGTAATTGAAAGAGAACAATGAACTCTCAGGGAAGGGCCGTGGCAACAGGAATAGACAGAAGGAATGGAGACCAGAAATGTTATGGGGCTGAACCAGCAGGCTCTTAGCAGCAAACTGCATTTGGAGAGTGAGGCTGCTGGGGGTGCAATGCAATATCACACAGGGCGATGCAGAGAGGAGCAGTCTGAGGGGTTCAGGGTTCAGTACCCCTGAGAAACAGTTCCGGGATGTCCTGCATACAAAGCCCCTGGGGACTTCGTTCAAGTGCAGGCTCTCAGTCACTAGGCTTGGGACAGGGCTGGGAAAACGCACAGTCCGGCCTGCATCCATGGGGGATCTGTCTCCAGCAGTGCTTCATAAACTTCCCTCCTTCTCTCTTACCTGTTTTCCCTCTATCTTACCTGTTTTTCCCTCTGTATGTTTTGGAAAACTGTTTTAAATAATTTCTGGAACAATAAAGTGAAGAAACAAATGGTAAAGAAAATACTATTTATAAATTGTGCCGTCAAGTATATTGGCAAACTTGATACTTAGAGACAACCCACAGGCCACCCTTTTCCATTTCGAATAAACTTGCCACCACCAGATGGCAAATTTAAGGTGCTCTCAAGGTGACTTTTGATGGATGTTTCTTAATTTCACCCCTGCACCTCATTTTATTTACGGTTGCCTGGAGAGAAGCACAGAATGCGAGCGTGTGCAGGCACACGAGGAGGGCACACAGGAGGCCTGGGGCCTGCAGGCAGTGTACCAGGACAGGCAGGGAGCCTTGACGTGCGCTGACCATGCTCGCTGGTCACACGCCAGGACAGGGACTCCTGCCTGAGCCCCAGGGGCTGAGGCCACCTATGGAGCAGCTGTTTGCAGGGAGGGTGCCTGCCCAGAATAGCGACAGGACGAGGGGATATGGTAGGGGGCTGACCAGGAGCTCAGGGACCACCAACAAAGAACAGGGGACAGGGATGGCAGGACACAGCCACAAGCTGAGCATTAACGTCAGGGGTTCAAGACTGTCACTGATATCCAGGAGAGTCATCTTTGCATTGACTCAAAGTCTCTCAGTACCTGGGAACCAGAGAGAGCCTGTATGGGGGGTGGGGGGAAGCATCGAGCTGTCCAAACAGGTTTCTGGGTGGAGATTTGATTCAAAAGGTTGTTGATTTACCCCCAAAGGCACAGAAACCTCAGACCCACAGCGGGGAGAGAAGGAAACTCCTTACTAGACAGCAAGCTCTATTATGCTTCCTTGCATTTGTCTCACCTCATGACTTTACCAGCAGGCATTGTCACCCCCATTTCTCAGATGAAAAAAAAAAAGGCTCAAGGTCACCCACTAATAAAGGGTAGAGCCTGGTTCCAAAGTGAGGTCTGCCTGGCCCCAGAGCCCAAGGTCTCTCCCTTCCACCATGCGACTGAGCACGGGAAACATCCAGGCCTGGGCCTCTGGGTGGATGAGGACTTCTGCAGCCTTACTGCAGCAGGCTTCAGGCCAGCCGGGGGAGCATTTACAGGGCACTCCGGCCACACATTCATGTGGAGGCCAGCACGATAGGCGTGCAGAGAGGGACACAGCCTTGCACAGGCCTCCAGCCCACTGAGCAGGCTGACCGTGGGGGGCAAATGGGCAACAGTCTGACTTTCCTCCAGTAACTGCTTTCTACTATGTCCTGCTGGCTCTGCCTTTCCCACCCCTGTAGGAAATCTTGGGAAGATCCAAATCGTCAGCTTCCTATGTAATCTATACCCCATCTCCTCCCACCCCCACTGCAGGCCAGACGCTAGCTCACAGTATTTAGAGGTGGTGAGGGCAGCAGCCAAAAGGGGGAAGGAGGGTGGCAAGCATAGTTGATGCCCCCCACATGGCTCCTTCAAGAAGCACGTACGTGAGCATTTTTTGAGCCATATGGGGGCCTCCCCATGCACCGTCTGACATGGGGCTGTCGGCTCTGGCTCCCCCAGAGCCCTCTCAGCCCTGTCCCAGCTGTATACCCCATAACTCCTGCTGCTGAGGTCCCTGGCCCAAACAGGCAGCCCCCTGGGTGGGGAAACAGCAAGTGGCTGAAGCTCCTGTGACCAACTCAGCAGGAAACACGTACACCCATGCAGGTCGGCCGTGGCTGCCCATTCTCACCCAGTCCTTCTCTTTAGTCCCTTCTCCGTCTCCCATGTCACAGGAGCTGGTCTGCACTTCCGCTCACTGCCCGAGCACAGGCCCATCCTGCCAGGTGGGGGTGCTTCTCCCCGCTTCTTGCAGGACTCCCACTCTCTGTGAGAAATTTTCTTGGAGGGCCCCTGGCTGGGCTGAGGATCCTATCCTCACTTTGATGTCCCCCCCCACCCCCTTCCAGTTTTCTTTTAAAGATGGCAGTGGGGCTGTAGTGTGAGCTGGGGGTCTAGGAGACCCAAGGCAGATGTGGCACCTCTCTTTAGACGAGGAAGCAACACATCCCTGTCCTCTGTTTTGGCTCCAGTCACCAATCCCTGCCCGCCCCCTGTCTTGTCACACATGTGGACACTGGACACGAGAACTGGGACGCATATGCTGCAGCGGGAGTCAAGCATTTCTCTGGGATCCTGGTTCTCATCGATCCTGGACAGGCACAGAGTCCGGGATGCAGTCAAAGCCTAACTCACAATAACTCCTCTTTTCCGCAGCCACCGTGATCTGCTGACCTCCATGTTCACCCCCACCCACACACACACCCACACCCACACCCACACACGCACACTGACCTTCCAGTTCCCAGCCCAACTTCCAGGCAGCGCTGCCTCAGGGCCCCAACCAGGGTCAGGATGTTAAACAATGGAAGGGTCCTTGTTTTGGTTCAAGGGTGGTATCTGCCCCAAAATGCAAATGTATGTTCTGCCTAAGTGCACAGGCAAGAAGAAAAACTGTGGTTGCAGAGACCACAAAAATCAAAGGGAGAACAAAGATCAGTTCCTGGAGAGCAGGAGAGAAAGCTCTAAAGCCAAGTCTTGCTTGACTTTCGCTAGCTGTGCAGCCTCATACGCAAACTGGTCCAGCAATCAGCCGCGGAAGCAGAGAGACCCTGGAGAGGGGAGCTGGCACTGCCTCAGCAAGCACAAGGCCCCCTGCACATGGCCTCTTCTCCTTCATCACTGTGGGCTCCAGGGACGAGCCCCTGCCAGCCTTGGTGCACTCACCCACCATGTGAAGGAAGTGTGGGGCAAGGCTGCTTCTCCAGGTGGTGAACACCTGCTGCAGGTACATACAAAGTCCATTCCTTCCAAAGTCTGCCCACCCACGTCACCTTAGGAGTTCAAGTCTAGCGCTATCCTCTCCCTTCACTCAAAACAGTCAGAGGTTGCCATGTGTACGGCTCCTTCTGTGCATTAGGTGGCCTGTCAGGGCTTATATATTTATGTCAGCACCTTTAATTCCCACATTAAAGGAGTCCTGCAAGGGAAGCAGCGTGTCTCCCTTCCGGACATGGGGAACCCTGAAGCTCACGGTGGTGAAATCACCCACCCGGGGCACATGGCCAGGAAGCGAAGGGAGGAGCCTCCTGGCTCTCCGGTTCACTACGACAGCATCGAGTGGCAGAGCCGGGGATCCCCCTGCCTCGCGGGCCGAGCAGCTGGCAGAGCAGGGGCTTCAGCCCAGACCTGCTCCACGGGCCTCCTCGTACCTGGTCACGTCCCCACGGGAACTAAAAGCCGAGCGTGATTCCTGGGAGGGCAGTGGGGAAAATGAAGGAACTGGGGGTGAACGGCCTTGAGGTTTTGGCTTCCCTTCAACCAAGCTGCCAGTTCCTACATCCCCAGACCCGGACTCCTCTCCCACTCAGCTCGCCCCCGGGAAAGGAAGCACACAATTGTCACCCAGACAGCACAGCAACGAGAGGAAACCAGGGCACTGGAGCATGGATGGGGTACCCAACGCCCCACACAGCAGTGCTGCCAACAGAGGCCGCCTCCCACCCATGTCGTGCCTGCTGCCCTCTCAAGGGAGCCCTCAAACCCAGGGCAGGGACTTATGGCAGTCTGTGGGCGCTCTATCAAAATGGGACTTCCAGGCTATCGCCAGGCAACCAAATGACAGTGGCCAACACCCCCACTGCCCCTGCCTCCCCTTGTATTTTGGGACCCAGCTCAGTAACACCTCTGATAAGAAGAAGTGGTGTGCTCAACTGGCAATTAACCTCAACTCAATCTTAAAAGCACTAAGGCCTATTTGGTCAAGTAATAGGGAAAGGGGCCTCGGGGCAGAGGTGTAAGTCTGGGCCTGGATGAGGCTGTCCCTAGACCCTGCTTCTCCCTCCAGCAGTGCTGGCATCTCCACTTGACCCGACCTCCTCGACACTCAGGCTCAGAAGGTCAGCAGAGGGGTCTGACCCAAGGTCGCCCACAGGAGCTGGCAGAGCAGGACGTGAAGCCACTCCGAATGGAAGTCAGTCTGAGGCTACACGGAGACGCAACCAGCCACCCCCTGGGCCACTCATCCCAGGCTCATAAGGACCATGCTGTCAAGCCTGGCTGCCACTGCTTTCCCACTCGAACCGGAGTGCTGCTGAGAATCAGAAGCCCTGACAAGCGGGGACCCTGCATGCCTGACGCTCTCTGTGTAAAACAGGACACAGAGCCAGAATCCTGAGCAGCCGGAGGGGACGTCAGCTGAGAGCACGGTGTCTGTGCCCTGTGCCCGGCCTGGACACAGAGCCCACACGCACCTGTTGAAGAGGTTATTGCAGCTGACCATCCGCAGAAAGCCAGTGGGGTCAGTGACTGAGTTGAGTTTGTTGTTCATCTCTTCAAACTGCTGGTCCATGAGGTCTCCAGCTTCACTCTCCGTCTCGCTGCTGGCACAAGCCCTGCAGGAAAAAGTGGCAGAAAAAACCAATCAGAAAAGGAAAGTGCTGGGCTGCGGGTGTCAGCTCTAGGGCTCCTGCCCTTCTGCCATCCAGGAAAGCTTTCATGAGTGCATCCTGATGACACTGTCCCACCACACTGATTTATAAGTAAGTAATTCCTTTATTTTTAATTTTGTAATTTAAAAAATTTGTTTCTGATTTATTTATTTTTGTTTCTTTTTTTGTATAAAATTATTTATTTATACACATGGGAAGTGTCCTGAATTTCAAGAAAAATGATTTATTCTAAATATAGAAAAAGTCTACAGTCAAATAATAAAATGTCAGTTGAGTTTGACTTTTAGAATGAGAAATACCATTTTATTTTTATAAAATATGTTACCTGGCTTTCAGATATTTTTAAGTTATAAAAGTTATGGGTTTATAGAAAAATCATGTATAAAATACAGGTTTGCTGCATACCACCCTACTGTAAACACCTTGCGTTGATGTGGTACATTTGTTACAATTGATGAAAGCACATTTTTATAATTGTACTATTAACTATTCCATGGTTTAACTTAGGGGGTCACTGTTTTTTTGTTTGTTTTTGTTTGTTTTTAAAACATATTTGTACCTTTTATTATAATCATTGAGCACCCTAGTTTCCCTGAATTATACAGTCCCACTCTTTATCTTTTGTCTTTTGTTCTGGTGTCCCACATGATCCCAGCCTTCATCTTTCAACCATACTCACAGTTATTTTGTTCAGTGTACTTTCATTGCTGTGCTACTCCCAAAATTGTTTTCCAGACTTCTCACTCCCATCTTTTCCTTTCTGTCTGCAGTGCTTCCTTTAGTGTTTCCTGTAAAGCAGGTATCTTGTTCACAAACTCTGTAACTGTCTGTTTGTCAGAGAATATTTTAAGCTCTCCCTCATATTTGAAGGACAGTTTTGCCAGATATAGGATTCTTGGTTGGTGGTTTTTCACTTTCAGTATCTTAAATGCATCACACCACTTCCTTCTTGCCTCAATGGTTTCTACTGAGAAATCTACAGATAGTCTTATCAAGCTTCCCTTGTATGTGATGGATCACTTTTCTCTTGCAGCTTTCAGGATTCTCTCTTTATCTTTGATGTTTGATAATCTGATTATTAAGTGTCTTGGTGTAGGCCTACTCAGATCTATTCTGTTTGGGGTATACTGCGCTTCTTGGATCTGTAATTTTATGTCTTTCATAAGAGATGGGAAATTTTTATTGATTATTTCCTCTATTACTGCTTCTGCCCCTTTTCCCTTCTCTTCTCCTTCTGGGACACCAATGACACATACATTCCTGCTTTTCAGTTTGTCCTTAAGTTCCCAGAGACATTGCTCATATTGTTCCATTCTTTTCTCTATCTGTTCTTTTGTGTGTAGGATTTCAGGTGTTTTGTTCCCCAGTTCCTGAGTGTTTTCTTCTGCCTCTTGGGATCTGCTATTGCATATTTCCATTGTGTCTTTCATCTCTTGTGTTGTGCCTTTCATTTCCATAGATTCTGCCAGTCGGTTTTTCGAACTTTCAGTTTCTACCTTATGTAAGCCCAGTGTTTTCACTTTATGGTTCAGCTCTTTTGCCATATCTTCCCTAAACTTTCTGAATTGATTTAGTATTAGTTGTTTAAATTCCTGTATCTCAGTTGAAGTGTAAGTTTGTTCCTTTGGCTGGGCCACAACTTCGTTTTTCTTAGTGTAGGTTGTAGTTTTCTGTTGTCTAGGCATGGTTTCCTTGGTTACCCCAATCAGGTTTTTCCAGGCCAAAATGAGCTCTGGTCCCAGAAAGAAGAAATATTCAGTATCTGGTTTCCCTGAGGGTGTGTCTTAGAAAATTGGCACACCCTATGAGGCCTCAAGTCACTGTGCTATTCTGCCCAGCAGGTAGAATCTGTCAGCCTGTAACTC
>PVKY010000513.1:0-46798 GCA_004027775.1 Bradypus variegatus
TTGTAGAGGTGGGAAAATATCAGTGGGAAGATACCTGGACTGGAGGCAGAAGGCAATGGGATTGGAAAGAGAGGTTTGAGTCCTAAGCACTCACCTCTGCCATCTGCCTGCAGCACAGAGCTTTGCCGGGGCTGTTCCCTGCCTGCCAGCCCTGCTCCCTATTCTTTCCAGTCCTATGAGGGCTCTGTGACCTTGGGCTCATCTTTAATGACACAGACTGCGTGTTCCAGGACCCCTGTGGCTATTTCCACAATAGACACCACGTCCCTGTGAGAGGGGGCCCCAGGCCTGGGAGGGGAGGGGTAGGTGGAGTCTCCCACACCTCGTCATAAGATGTTCTCTGAACCATGATGGTACTATTCAGCACTTACAGTTGTAACTGGCAGAAAATGATACCAACTATCCTTAAATACAAAAGGAATTTATCCACTTTTGTTTCTGAGAAATTCAGGCCTTCAGGAAGCATGACTAGATTCAGTGACTCAAATGATGTCACCAGGACTCACTCTTTCTTCCTCTTTCTTTTCTTCCTTTTTCTATGTTGCTTCTATATTAGGTAGTGTATTGGTCCAAATGCTGTAATAGATGCTCAAAATTACGGTGGCTCAATCTTCACTGAAGTTTATTTCTCTCTCATGGATGGTCCAGTTTGGCTCCTCCAAGTCAGGGAACAGCCTCCTTTAATTACATGGCTCTGCGCTCCCTGTGGCATTGCCCTCATCTGCTCCCCACCACATCTACATTCAAGCATGTTGGAAGGGAAGAAAGAAGAGACAAGGAGATCAGTCTTCCTGCCTTTAAGGGCACAACCCAGGGGGGGCATGTGACACTTCTGTTCATGCCCCATTGACTAGAACTTCATGGAAGGACCCCATCTTGCATCAGGGAAGACTAGGAGATGTATATTTAGTTAGGTGACCATTTATTATGCAGCTAAAATTTCTAGTTCTAGAGAAGAAATGGAGAATGGCTATTTGGAGGCAGCCATTTCTCATTCTCAAGCCATCATTCTGGCCACTCCAGGTCATTGCTAACTTCCCGCCTTGTCCTTGCCACCCTGCCCCCGACTATGGGTGATCTTCAGCCTCAGGAACGGCTGTGTGGCCACAGGGCCCAATCAGGAAATACAGTTGAGGGACTTTCTCATTCCCATTGAAGACCTGTGGACAACCTGGCATTGATACTGGGGCCTACTGACCCCTCACTGTTCACCCACGGCCTTCTAACATGGCTGTTCTCCCATGATTCTCTGATCTCCACTGACCTCCATTGGCTATGTGTCCTTGCCCCGATCTCCCATGGCCTCTGATTCAACACTAACCTCGCCCTGGACTCACCAACCCAACACCTGATGAACTCCTGGGACCTACTGCCTGGGTAGTCAGGGCCATGATGGGGGAAGCCCAGGCAGACTGTAGGAGCCCAAAAGATGTACCTCCAGTGTAGGAGATCAGAGAAGGCTTCCTGAAGGAGGTGCAAATGATTTGAGACCTGAAGTTAAACAGAGGAAGGGAGCAAGGAGCAGCATTGCAGACCAAAACCAGAGAGGAGAGAGACTATATTTGGGGGACTGTGGTGATAATCAAATAATAAGCATAAACTATCCCCCTAACTGTCTGTGGACTTAGGGCCAAGGAGGCTATCGGTGACTTAAGAAATCAGAAGATCCATGGAACAGCTAGGCAGCACCCAGATTGTAGGGACAAAAAGAGTTGAGCAAGTGGGAACAGCAGGCATACACCTCTCTTAAGTTGTCCATGCAGAAAGAGGAGAATAAAGATGAGTGAAGAAGAGGCAGAGGGCAGAGGGCAGAGGGCAGAGGGCATCTTGGAACTGATTTATTATGATGATTACTTTAAGATGAGAGAGACTTGGGGATGTTTAAGTGCTGATGGGAAGAGGCCTGACAGGAGAAGTTGGAATATCAGGGGACAGAGATGCCAGGTGGAGGACACGACACATGACTCCCCATGAAATATGGAGGTGGGATAGCAGGAGAATTGGAATCAGGCCAGGCAAGATGGATAATACAAGAAAGGAAAAAGACATCTGAAATCCCACGTTGAGCAATAGAATCCAGCTGTGTTGTTCAGGGGTTATTGCCAAGAGTGGGAGGACAGGCCAGTGAAAGAACAGTTGGAATAGCTGACACAACCTGGCAGGGAAGCTAAGCCAGAGTCATTGGTTCCAAGCCTGACTTCCCTTAAACTTCAAGGGTAACCTTTGCCTCAGTTTACCCACCCACAAAACATGGTAAGAATCGTACCCACTACACAGGATGGCTGGGAGGATACATGTAAAGAGCTTGGCACATACTAAATTCTTGATAAGCAAACTTATTGCATGAACTTAGATTATCGGAGAGGCAGTATATAAAACAGAGTGATTAAGAACATGAGTCCTGGAAAATCAGAATTCTGGGGCTCAAAACCTGGCTTTGCCACTAACCAGCAATGTGAACTTGAACAAGCTAAATTGATTCTCTGGGCCTGTTTCTAATCAGTAAAACACAAATAGTACTATAATTCTATCTTGTGAGTGTCCTGAGGATTACGTGGCAACTGTTATTTAAAATATTAAAATAAATGTTTAATCAAATAATAAAGTAAAATATTCACCATTTAAAAATAAACATATTACTATAAAATAAAGATTAGGTGACAATGTTGCATATTTTATTTATTAAAATAATATACTGTATCATACATATTATAAAATTAGAAAATATTAAAGCACTTATAGTGCCTGGCACATAAGTGTTCAGCAAACAAGTATTAGATTATAAAGATTCAGGTGAGAAAGATGTGACAAGTTCCAGAGATTTTTCTCTCGAAGCTTTTTCAGAGTTTTTTTTTCTAAAGCTATCTTTTAGACAAGCGTTTATTATGGAAATTTTCAAGTCTCACAAAAGAAGAGTGAATAGTGTTATGAAGCCCCATATTCCATCACCCAGCTTCAACGTTAAAAATATTTTGCTCTTCTTGATTTCATCTTTCCCTCCCAGTCTTTTTGTTTTGTTCGTGCTAGAGGATTTTAAAGCAAATCCCAGAACTTATTCCTTGGCAAAGACCTGGGTATGTAGCTCGGATACAGACACACCCGTCGGGATTCACAGTGGTTTCTGAACCCCTTGAATCGTGGACTCTGGCTCTCACACCCCGCCCCCAAATCGCCGCACGGTTCCTGGCCCGGGAGTGCAGGGGCGAGGACGCGCACTAGGTCGAGGGGTCGGGAGTTATCACTGAGTGGTCCTTCCCGATCCAGGGTCCGAAGGGGCCGTGGTCCTGCGATCCTCCCCTGCGCTGCGAGGCCGCCTCCGGGCAGCCTGCGGGGACTACAACGGAGTTGCAGCCGACGACCTGAGGCTCTCTGGAGGTCTTCGGGCTGCCGGCCTAGAAGCCAGCTCCGGGCATCCCAGTCTCGGGGCTTCAAGGGCTGGTGAGGACTCTCCTGCTCCCGCCCCGAGCCTTGGAAGCTCAGGTCACCGCAGAAGGCGCGAGCAGCCCACCTCCCTGCCTTGGGCTGCCTGGGGCCCTTACCCTCTCCCTTGCGTGTCTCTCCGCAGCACGAAAAGCTAGTCCTGCCGGCCGTGACCCAAGACTTCACCGCGTGACCGTCTCTCTCCGCGTCCGCAGGGCTGGGACCCCTGATTCAGACCTGCCCTGGGGGCGGGAACGCATGGAGCTTCCCGGGAGGGTTTCAGAAATGTCAAACGCGAGCATGTGCCTGTCTTCTCGCTCCCAGTGCCCCCGCATTCCGGGGAGGAGGAGGAGGAGGAGGGGGAGGAGGGGGAGGAGTCGTCGTCTAGGCGCTTGGACTCCGCCTCTGCCTCCGCCCCCTCAAGGACTGCGATTCTCTGTAACGCGGAGCTTCATATCAGGGAACACGCGGCTCTACCCCCTATTCCCCACCCCGTTGTGACGTACTGCAGTGACAGCCAATGGGGCGCGCCGCCGCCGGAACGCGCTCAGCGGGAGGCGGAGTTTTTGGAACACGTGGGGCGGAAGTGGCCGTTCCTTAAGTCGACCGCGTTTCCGCCTGCTGCAGGACCGTTTGTGGGGCATTTGCGGCCTGCGCCCGCGCCGCCGCCGCCGCTATGAGCCGCCTTAGCAGGATGCAGCGGCAAGTTCTGGGCCTGTACCGCGAGCTGCTGCGCGCTGGGCGCGGGAAGCCGGGCGCCGAAGCGCTGGTGCGGGCCGAGTTTCGGCAGCACGCCTGCCTGCCACGCTCTGACGTGCTGCGCATAGAGTACCTGTACCGCCGCGGGCGGCGCCAGCTGCAGCTGCTACGCTCCGGCCACGCCACGGCCATGGGCACCTTTGTGCGCCCCAGGGGTTCACCGGGCGGCTTGGGGTTCTCGGAAACTCCTCCTGAAGACAGTGACGGACCGAGGAGCCCGCTCAACAGCGCGGGGGCACCGGAGACCCCGCCTGGTGGACGGCCTCAGAAGACGCCCGCCCGCTAGCGCAGGAGAGGCAGGAGGCCCTCTTGACTGTGTGCGCGAGGGGGACCGGGTAACTGCCTCACGGAAGGTAAGAGCTCTTGAGAGCCTGGTTCGAAGGATTGGGGAAATCAGAGAGCCCCGTGATGGACGACAAAAGATGCCTGACCTTGCCCGAATGCAGGGTGACAGGTCGGGGCGCCCGCTGGCTGAACCCTGTCAAGCTGAGAGAGCTCCTTGCTCGAAGACACGGGAAGCCGGGACTCCCCGCTGAGATGGCGAGAGATCGAGACACCCCTGCCTTAACTCATGAGAACACACCCATCCTTGGCTCCTCAAGGAGACTTCCCCCTCCTGTATTTAACTCGGAGAGAGCAGACTCTTTTCTGATGCCCTACTGAACAGTGAGAAGCCCGGAACCCCTCTTTGGAAAACTCTTCCCCCATTAATTGTGACAAATCAGGACGGATGAGGAGGGGGTTGGGGATAGGGGTCTTTCACCCCAGCTGACCAACTGAAGACTCCTACTTGACTGTTCTGAGGGGAATCTCTGATTCCTGCTTCCCCACCCCCATCCCAGGCTGTTGAACAAAGGTAATAAAATTAGGGATGTACTTCTTCCCTGTTGGTTGTCCTAAGGATTTCATGTGTTTGGAGAATTTTTGAGATGCAGTCCCTCTCCATCTCACCCCACACACATGAGGAAGTGACCCTCTGGGAGGGGATGGGTGTGGGGTAGATCAGGAGCATTCTAGAAGACAGGTTGGTTGAAGCAAGAGTTCTCTCTCCTGGGCAGATCCATGGATGGGAGCCATCCTGGCTTGACCTGAGAGACCCAGTTGATTCATTAGTGGGAGATAATGAGGCAGGAGAGGAAAAGGTCAAGCAGGTTTGATTAGTTACTCCTGAGGTAGTAGTGGGGACCTCAGGCCCATTCAGTGTCTCACAAAACCTGGAAACTTCCATCTTCCCCAAACCTGGCTAACAGGGGTCCATTCTCAACTACAAGCCAGAATTTTTGTCAGCAAGGCCCTGGGTGGGGTGAGGGTAGACTGTTAGACCACAAGTATGTCACCTCCCCACGTCCCCATGTGGGCCAACCCTAGACATTCTCCTGGGTACTGCATTTTACACCCTGGAGATGTATTTGCACCCATATCAGGTAAATAAGTGGAAAGCAGATGAATTCTTAGCAGATGCACTTGGGGAGGAAGAGGCCCTTAGGAAAGGAGCTGGACCTCAGACCCAAGAAAGGATGGACAGAAGAGAAACATGGTCTCTGCTTTAAACCCACCCAATGGAAGAGATGATGCCCAAACAATGAAAAGTAAGGTTGAAATTTGAAGAATTTCAAAGGAGTTTGCCAGGAGGGTGGGGTAGGTTTCTAAGCAGGAGGACCTGTGTAAGCAAAGTCCTGGAGGGGCCAAAGGGGAGAAATGCAGTGTCCCTGCTGTGGCTTGGAGTGCCCCAGAGCACAAGGCCGTGAGGCAACTTGCATGTGGCTTCTACAGCCACCTTGTTCATCTTTCCCAGCCTCGGGTTTTCTCATCCTGTTAATCGTGATTTGACTTCATCTCACTCAGAGTAAAAACCAAAGGCCTGAAAATGGCTAATGGGGCCCTATGCAGCCAGCCCGCATTACATCTCCAACCACATCTACCTTTTGCTCTGTAACCAAGAGCTAACAAATATAATTCCTGAATAATTATCTAAATGCTTTCCAACTTTCTGATGTATTGTAATATTGCCAGAAACAATTATCTGTAATTGTTAACTCACTGAACTGTAACCCAGATGCCTTGTTTCTTTAATGCTATGTTTTGTAACTGCATAATCTTTACCCTATAACTGGACAGTAGTGAGACAACTTGTAACTGGCCCTGCTGGTTTCTCCTTATCTTATTTTGCAACCCAGAAGTCAGATGTCCTTGCACATGGCCCCCTTAATAAGTAACATGAGTCAGCCCAGAACTGACCACCCCATTTCCTAAACTCTCTTGCTAGACAGTTCTAATCAGAGTTGGTCCACCTGACATGTGCAGTGAGCTAAGCATGTAATCAATCTTTGCATACTCAGAGATTAGACTATACCTAATCACTCATCTCAAAATATCTTGCTCATTATCCTAATTAGGCCTGCTTGCCTTTGCTTGACTACTACAAAACATTGAAAGTTTCTCCAGTTTGTGAAGACAGGCTTGAGGACTGTCCTGGCTTCATGAGGCTAGCCTTTGCTAAATAACCTTTTTATCTCCTCAAAACCCTGGTGTCACTTAATTGACACTAGCATTCACTGGGCAAGGACTCACTTTTGAACTGCAACACTTTTTGCTCTCTCCTGGTCCCGTGATCTTGAGCCATGATTTTCCAGGATCAGAGCTTCAGCCAGGGCTGCAGGCTGTGAGTGGATTCTCCCTGGGGTTGAGTGTCCTGGGTCAGCAGCACCCAGGTACTACAGATGAATGGGGTTTACCCAGTAGAGAAGATGGAGGAAGGGAATGCTGGATTTGAGGGAGGGAATGTGCAGGGAAGCAGTGGTTAATTAAGAGCATGGACTCCAGAACTGGAATGCCTGGACTTGAATCATAGCTCCAGTGCTTGCTAATTACATGATCATGGGCAAGTTATTTAACATTGGTGCCTCAATTCCCTTATCTATGAAATGGGCATAATAATAATGCTGCCCTCGTGGGGCTGTCCTGTTGATTTAGTGAATTAGATGCATCTTGTGGCAGCTAATGATGATGACCCCCACCATGGCCCTGCCACACACACAAGTTCACTGCAGCTGCAGAAGAGGGTCCCCAGGAGATTGAGAGCTTCTGCCCTGAGCCTCTCCATTCTCTGCTCGAGGGCTTTCTGGGAGTTACCAGAGGTGAATTAATGCTCCTGTGGGGGACAGTAGTCATTGGCTAATTGTCCCAGCCTGCCCCATCTGTTGGGACAATTGCACCACGTGTTCTGCACGGACCTTCAGTGGTCCCCTGTGGGATTCGGTCTCAGTTTTCCACAGTGGTAACCACCCCATGAACGTTTTTTGCCTTTCCCCCTGCCCTGTCTCACTCTCCCCTCTCCCTTACTCCTACCTCCTAGGCCACCTCCCAAGTCAACCACCTCCTGAGTTCTTGGCTTGGAGTGCTCGTGCGTAAAGCCTGGGGACCAGTGTGCAGTGGGTACTTTATATGTGTCTGCTGTCGCCAAGGCTCAGGGGCATTGTTTTGCAACCCTGCATGTTTACACTGTTTGTTAAACCAGAATCTCCTGGCCTAAGAAAATTGTATAAAGGGCATTATGGACAACAGAGTTAATTTGGCATATGGATTGTGATCAATAATAGTGTGGAATTGAGTTGTTAAATTTCTTAATTTTGGTCACTGTGCTCTAGTTGTGTAAGAGAATGCCTTTGACTACTTTGCAAGATCCAGGATCCTAAAATGTGAGTTCTTGTGTTAGTCCACAGTCAGAAATCCTTGGTGCCGTGGCATAGTTAAGCTCCCTTCTGGGGAAATCTGGCCCAGGGCTCACCTGTTGTTCAACGATGACCTGTAGCATCAAGGTCTGAAAGGATTTGCGGACCCTCTTGTCCAGCAGTCTAGATCAGTGTGGGAGATTGAACAATGTACCCCAGTTAGATGTGTTCTTAATCTTAATCTGTATTCCTATGGGTGTGAAGGTGTAATCCTTTGTAAGTAGGATTTCTTTAAAATGATATTTTTAGTGAAGGTGTGGCCCAGCTGAATGAGGTTGGGTCCTAATATGGATTACTGGATTTCTTTGTAAGCAGAAGAAATTCAGACATAGTCAGGGAGAAACAGGAAGTCAGTGGGAACCCGGAAGAGAAAGAAGAGGACATTGCTATGTGATGACTGGAAGCAGAGACACAATCCAAGGAACCCCAAGGACTGTGGCAAGACAGCACCAGAACATTATAGTCTTCAGGGAAGAAGCAAGTCTTCTAGCCTCCAAAACTGTGAGCCTATAAATTCTTGTTCTTTAAGCCACTGTGTGGTATTTGTCATAGCAGCCTGGGAAACTAAGACGACAGTGAGGAAACTGAGGTGTCTGGAGATCAAGCCCCTGTCTCTGGTCCTAGGACTCAGAAAGGTCAGAATCCATTGTATCTCAGTGGGAGTGTGCACCCTTTGACTTTAAGTTAGATGGCCATTGGCTATGAGTCAGTCAGAACTCAACAGCATTAAAACAATGGTTTTGCTATCCTTAAAGTGGAAACCCCATTTTAAAAAGGAAAGGGAGAATGCCTTGGTACTTAAGAAACACATTCTGAAGTATTTAGACGTAAAGAGGCATCATGTCTGCAACTTCCTCTCAAATGGTTCTAAAATATATGCACATATATATATTAGTGTGAATGGTGAAGCAAGTGGAGCAAAATGTTAACAATTGGTGAATCTGAGAAAAGGATATATGGAAATTTGTTGCACTGTTTTTAAAACTTCAGTAACTTGAAACAAAACAAAAAATCAAAACCAAAAAAGTCAATGGTTGTATCAGGGTCTCACTGCTTATCATTTATCTTTGGGCACCAGAAATGGTCACACACAGGGCACAGTTTTGTATGAGTTTGAGAAAAGCAAAGCCTGTATTTTCTGAGGCTTTATAGAAATCTTATGCATAGCTTTTTATTCACAGATTTTACAGTTGGTCAATATTAAACTTAGGCTTCTTCTTTTTTTTTGCCTTTGTAAAACAACATCTGGTTTTCCTGCAGAGTCTAATCTCTACCCTATTGGGAATCACAAATTACTAGAAAATATTCTTGTCTTGGGTCACAAAGTCAGCTGTCCTGAGCTGCCAAGCCAGTGCCCAGAATGCATGAGGTGGCCTGGTGGGTTCCTTCAGGAACTCCGGGAGACTCATCACAGCCAACCAGAAACCGCCAGCCACACCCGCGAGTTCCCACCACGCCTGCTCAGCACCCTCTCTCCAACAGCGGCATCCTGGGTGTGGGTGACTAGGATTTTTATATGGTGATAAAAGTATTATGGTTAGATTTTATTTTTATTTCTTTGTTTGTTTGCTTTTTCTGTATGGTTAGATTTTAAAACAGAATCCTGATCTTTGGAGAATGTTCCATAAAGTGTTTATGGGTAAGAGGATATGATGTCTAATGTCTAGACTTCAAAATAACCTCGGGGGAGGGAAGTGGGTAGATTGGCCCTGAGACGATAGAGGCTGGAGTTGGTGATGAGTCCACAAGAGCTTGTAATGCTCTTCCTTCTCCTTTTGTACAAGTTCAAAAGTTACCAGAATGAAAGTTAAACAAACAGAAACCTCCTAAGTCTCCCATTTCACTCAGACCTAGAGGTCTCAGTGTCCCACGAGGCCTCACTGATCCGGCCCCCATCACCTCTCTCACCCTGTCTCCTCATAGTCGTCCCCTTGACCACTCACACTGCAGCCACACAGGCCTTCCCACATGCCAGGCACATTCCTACCTCAGGGCCTTTGAACTCGCTGTCCCTTCTGCCTGGAAGGCTTTCCTTCTACATCTGTCTTTTCCAACACAGTAGCCAGAAGCTTCCTGTGGCTTGGGCATTTGAAATGTGGGGCCGAGGAAGTGAATTGTAATTTTATTTTATTTTAACTAATTTAAATTTAAAAACTGAACTAGTGTAAAAGATTTTTTCCATTAAACACACTTTAGGCAGGACTACATTTCAACCGGAGAATTTAGTTAAATTGAGATGTGCTATAAGTGTAAAATATACACCACTAGATTTCAAAGATTTAATAATAAAAAAGAATTGTAAAAAAATCTCAGTTATTTCTATATAGATTACATATTGAAGTGATAATATTTTGGATATACTGAGCTAAAGAGTAAATAAATTATCACCTGTTCTTTATAAATGAGACTACTAGAAAATTCCATTTGTGGCTTGCATTATATTTCTTCTGGACAGCACTACTCTAGAAGTCCATGTGGCTTTTTTCCTCACTATAATTATAAATAATGGAATAATTGTCTCCCCATGGCATCCTCAACCATCCTATTTAAATTGTTCCTCCTTTCCCCCTTGCCCACTTTACTTTCCCCTTAACACGTACCACCATCTGACCAACTACATATTTTACTCGTTTGTCTTATTTATTGTCTCTCCCCAACTAGAATGTCAGCTCTACAGGAACAAGGATTTTAGTCTACCTTGTTCACTGGCTCATAGCAGGCCTTTAGTCAATATCTGTTAAAGGAACGGATGGATGACACAGATTTGCTCCATTACCACGTCTCTTGGGTCAATACTGCCAAGACTCTGCCCACCCTCTAGGCTGGGGATCCCAGTAAGACTAGGACCCCTTTGTTGGTAGAGTCGGGGCCTGGCATTTGAAACAGAACAGACCTACGTCTGCATGCTGACTTCTTCCCTCTCCCCTCAGTAGCCATTCCCTCCTGGTAACAGCCTCCCAGTTTTCTTTGGGGACTTCCTCTTTCCCATTTTCAGCCCACCAGGGACAGGCAGGACTGACTGCAGCGCCTGGCGAAGGTGGGGCATGTGAGCCAAACCAGAAGAGTCAGCCCTGGGACTGGTTAGAACTGACAGGGAAGAGCAACTCCTGTTGATGGCTAAGTTGATGTGATGTATGCCTGGAGATTTTGAGGGGTGCTCTAGCCACCACCACAGTAAGAATGAAGCCACAACACAGGAAAGAATTGAGATGAAGACATCAATTTGAGCCCCTGGAGCCAACCATGCTGGAAGTCCTAAACTTTTCAGTGACTCAGAAAAATAAATTCCCATTTCTGTTTTGGTCAGTGGAGATTGGACTTCAGTCACTTGAGCTACCAGTGACTTCCCTTTTCCAAGCCTCAGTTTCCTATTCTGTTAAGTGGGAGCACATTATTGGGTGGTCGTGAGAATTAGAGGAGAAGGGATCTGTGTTAAGTGCATATCCAGGAGTCCCAACACAGGGCTCCTGTCTCTATTCTTGAGTCTGGTTCTCTTCCCACCTCTTGGACCTGATGCCTTAAGGTCTGGGGAGGGGGATGAGCTGGGGACTGGACCCCAGGAACGAACCCTGGCAATTCAGCCTGGCGTCTCCAAGCTCTGGGAAAAGGGGATTCCACAGTCCTGGGCCAGTGAGGGCCCAGCCCAGAAGCTCACCACACAGAATGTTTGATCAGAGCACTTGTATGGATGAGGGGAGGGGCTGTAGCAGGTGCCATTGGCAGCTTGCCCATGTCACCTGTGCACCCTTCCTGTGGCAAGCACCTGTGCCTTTCCTGAGGGTCTTCATAGGTGGGACAGGCTGGAAGCCCTGGGAAGTAAATGCCTTCAGGAACAGTCCTCAACCAATGAGGGATGGATGGCAGTTTCCTCTCCCTTGGATGGAGTAACTTTGAGCATGTTCCACACAGTCTCCCACAGGTCCCAGAGTAGCAATCAGCTCATCAACTTACCCCATTTTGGCTTCCTCCCTCCCCTGTCCCTCTTCCCATCCCCTACCAATCTTCCTAGGATCACCTCCCAAAGAAACGACTTGTGCCTGAATCTCTGTCTCAGGGTCTGGGGGAACCAAACCAAGATGGGTTGATTCACAGGTTCTGTGTTCTGTGCTCAAGGCAAAAGGGTCTGTGGAGACAGGCAGGGGTGTGTGTGCTCAGGCAGGGGGCCTGCCCAGACACATCAGGGCCCCGTCCCAGATTCTGGGCTCTTAAGCATCCAATATCCTCATACATCCTTTGACCATCACTATTTATTACATGTCTCGGTAGTGGACTCAGGTTGGGGGGGGACCACTGACATAGCTGAGCACCAGGTAGGGGGTCCTGGCCAGTCTGGCATGAGAGCAGCAGCGGCTCCCTAACATGGGTAGGAGCAATGTGGCAGCCACCAAGAGAAGGAAGAGAAGGAGGAGGAGGAAAATCAGGGGTCGCCTGGATGCAGGAGAGGGGGCTCTGGCAGGAGAGGGGGCTCTGCAAAGGGAAATGCACTGTTAGCTATTTGGGTGGGCTGCCTCATGAGCCCTGCCCCCCACATCCCAAGACGCAGGCATCTTACCCAGGATCCACTTCTAATGTCACACGTTGGGCCTTGGGAAATGCTTGTCTCTTCTTGTCCTAACAGTAGACAGCAGCCAGCAGCAGGTTGGATGACAGTGACACTTAGCAGGGACTTTCCCTTACTATAGATTCATAGGGTTGGGCTTATTTCTCCAACTTTCCTGGCACCCCTTCTATCCCTAGCACCCCACGTGGGCTTGGAATATGTCTATTGTTTGTGCTCCTCCTACATCCAACCCCTTGCCTGATAACAGTGGCTCAGTTGCTGGGGATAGGGTCACACCTCCCTACTCTCTAAGGCCTTCAGGTTCAGGTACAGCTGATGCCACACCTCCCTCCTTCTGTGATTGGGCATCTGACCCACATCTAGCCAATCACAGCATGCCATCCACCAGGCCGCTGTGATTGGTTCAGCGGACAGCCCATGGCCCAAGCTGGGCAAATAGGAATCAGCCCTGGGACTTTGGCTGTTGCACTCTCCTTCTCTAGGGGTAGGTGAACCAGTGGGAAGTGAGTGTGTAGCTGCCGGGGGAGTCATTTTTGCTGAGGAGGAAGCCACTTTGGGGAAGTAGAGCTGGGAAAGGGAGGGACTAAGCCTGACAGCATTTGAAGCCCTGAATTCAGCAATGTCTGGATTTCTCACTTACATGAAAAAATAGCACCCCTCTTTTTGTATATTCACTTGAGTTGGGTTTCTGTCACCTGCCATCAAGATTCCTGAGGGACACCTGGCTGAGGACCAGCTTACCTGAGGCTTCCTGAGCAGGGACTGTCTTTGGTGACCTGCTAAGTGTTTTCGGTGGCTGAGGCCCGACACAAGCATGTCCTGTGGGAAGAGAGAGGCGTGGAGCCAGCAACAAAGAGATACAAGGCTGGGGAGGGGTCAGGATGGGGAGGAGGTTGTCATAAAGATGAGATTCTGGGGAAGAGAGAGATCTCAGGGAAGAGACAAAGGGAGGGGCAGAGCCAGAGAAACAAGTGAGAAGAAACATTATTTATTCATTCACTCAACAAATATTTAATGAGTGTCTATGGCATGCCAGGCACCATTTTAGGAGTTTGAGACAGTGGGGATGGCCAAGTCCTGGCCTCCATGGAGCTTATATTCTAGAGGAAGAGAGACTGTGTGTTAATAAATAAATATATAATATCCAGCTATGGTGCCATTAGGGGGAAAAGAAAGAAGAGGAGTGATAATGCTTGGTGGCCAGAGCAGGCCCCTCCGAGGAGGTGACATTTGAATAGAGCCTGGAATGGAGTGAGGAGGTGAGCCAGATATGCATCCGGGGTCTATGAGATGGGAGTGAATTTGAAATGTTTAGAGAAGAGGCTGGTGGGCTGTAGTGGGCTAAGTGAGGGGGAGGTGAGAGGAAATGAGGTTGGGGGTGGAGATAGAGACAGATGGGAGAGAAGGAAACAGAATGAGTGAGACAGAGGAAGATGCAGGGACAAAGACAGGTGGAGGGAGTGAGGAAAACATTGACGCACCAAGATAGAAAAAGACACCACGAGACAGAGGTAAAGGGGAAGCCCCGGACAGCCAGACCATCTTGAAAGGAAAGGACCCTGCTAAGAGGCACACTAGGTGCCCCGTGGGTACCTGGGGGGTGAGTGCCCACCTGCCCTCACCTCAAGGCTCTGTCCCCTGCCCTGGAAGCCCCTGTGGCCACACAGCTCACAGGGAGCCCCTGGTGTCCAGGCCGACTTTCCGCCCAAGGGCCCAAGGCCCCCCACATCCCCTGCTGGGTCCCACTCCAGTTCTGCAGGGGTGGGGAGGCCACCAGGTGCCCAGGGTCCCCAGACCCCACCAGGTCCTGGCCCATCCATGTTCCCCTCGGCCTCCAAGTCCTGGTCCAGTGTGTTGACCTCTTCAAGCACCTGGGTCAGAGAACAGAGGTCACTGGGGCTGGGGGCCTGGGGCTGGGGCTGGGGACCACCAGAATGGGGCATACCAGGCTGTAGCTGACCAGCTGGGCCTGTAGCCACCACAGGCGCCGAAAGATGCTGTTTCGGTGGGCTCCAAGGGTCCTCAGGACCTGCTCCAGGGATGCACGGGCCTGACGCTCACTCCGCTGTGCCAGCCCCTCACCAAATGCCAGCAGAGCATCCGCGCGCTCAGCTGCCCTGCTTAGGTCTGCCTGTAGGGCCTGAGGACACACGGATGTCACACCCACACCAGGGCCCCAGAGACCTGTGACCTGGAGTAACACCCCCTTATCCTACCCAAAGCCCTGGCACATGATGGAATAACATCCCATTTCCTACCCTGGAGAGGTGGCACCCACCCCTGGGGCCCTGTCCAAGCCCCCATCTTGGTCTCCCAGCACCTACCTGTAGCTGGACCATCGCGCTCTGGGCTGATGTCCAGGGCACCAGGCCTCGCTCCAGGTCCTGCAGCCGGAGGCCCAGCCCCAACAGGCAGAGGTGCAGGCTGCCCCGCTCAGCCTCCAGTACCTCCCGGCCAGAGATGGGGTGCTGGGGAAGGCAGGGGCCAGCTCAGGGCCAGAAGGCTGACAATGATGCCCCCACTCCCACTGCTGCCCCACTTCTGCAGGCCCCTGCCTTCTGGATGCTTTCTCTGCAGCAGTGCCCACTTGTGAGGCCATTATCAGGGCTGGGGGTCTCCCCTCCAGGGTCCTTCCCAGTGGGGACCTCTAGGTCAAGGCCCCAGGTTCTCAAGGCTCCTGGAAGAGCGGATCTGCTGGGCCTGGGGGTCTGGATAGGGAGGTTGTGATGGGGCTGGATACCAGGGTCAATGCTGAAATACTCTCCCGGGCAGTAAAATATTGCAATACTTCTATACTGGTTGGTCAAGAGCCATTTCCCTGAGCCCCCCAGAATGTCCCTAGCCCCTCACCCTACCCCCGCAGATCCCTAGCACCTTTCTAGAATCATTGCCTCATTCCTGGTGTAGAAGCCGGATTCCGCGGACAGAGAGGAAGTGGAGCTGGCGCTAGGGTCTGAGGCAGCCCAGGTCACCTCAGCTCACCTCACGGCGTTTCCCCCCAGCCGGGTCCTCATGAGAAGAGGGCTCTGGCGATCCGCAGGGGGCAGTGGCCGGCTCAGAGCCCCTCAGTCCAGCCTGGAGGTGCTCGGAAGCATCCAAGGAGTCCTGGCCCAGTTTCTGGGCCTGCCCCGGCCTGGGAGGTAGGGTGTATTGACAGGCCCCTGGGTGAGCCTTGGTGCCCCCATTATCTACTGCATCCTGTCCCCATTTCCAGCTGCCTCACCCAAGTCCCTAGGGGTCACAGCCACAGTTCCTCTCACCCTCACCGGGCCCCGCCCCTGCTCCCATCCTCTTGGGACCCGAGTTTCAAAAGGCCCTGCCCCCACCTGACTCTCCCCTCTCCAGGCGCAGGGTAGATGATACATCCATCAACGGCCGGTGCCCTAGGGGCTCCAGGAGGGTGGTTGAGGGGCTCTGAGGGGAGTCTAGGGCCCAGAGATAGGGGCCGGGCCATAGCCGGGAACCTGGGGACAAGGAGTTAGATGACCACCCCAGAAAGAGCCCTTTCCATAGCCAGGGCTGTCCCCCAGGACTCCTCAGCAGTTCTTACCCAGGCCCGGGGCAGTCAGAGGCCCAGGTGCAGGCTCCGCCTCCTCCCAAGAGGAACCTGGATCCAGGTAATTCGATGCCCAACTCAGGTGACACCAGCACCACTTAACTCCTTCCTTCCCAGCAGGAGCAGTGCGCGGATCTCCCCACCCCACCCCACCCCAAAGGGGTCCTGGCCATAACCCCACCCTCCCCAGGAAGCCTGGATTCTGCGCCTCTCCCGTCAATGACCCACATATCTGCCTCAGCAGACCCCCTAACCCCTTCTACCCCTCAGGAACCCCAGCATCTGGCCTCACCCCCCACAAATCTAAAACCAAAGAACGATATTTTTGGTTTATTTAGAATGGGATCCTTTCCTGTGGTTCCCACAAAATTACTGGGCAAATAAATAAGCCGGGGGGAGCCACCTCTGCCGAGGGATGCAAGGCCACAGGGTGGTGGCTGCCCCCGGGGACAGTCGCCTGACAGTCACTTGCCGAGCAGGATGCCGGTGCGCAGCACGCGGGGCACGCGGCGGATGGTCAGGGAGACCCGGGTGCCGCGGGCCAGGCGGGCTCCGGGCCGCGCCGACGGGCAGGCGGCCGCGTTGGGCGGCAGGGAGGCGGCGTCCAGCGCGTCTACACCGGCGGCCGCGATGCCGTGGAGGAGGCGCGTGTAGGCGGCACCACGGAGCACCAGCAGGCTGCGCGGTTCCAGCAGTAGCGAGGTGGCAGGCCGGGGGGGTGGTCGGGGCTGCGGGGCGGGCTGAGGTCAGCAGGTCCCCAGAGGTCGGGGGTGGGGTAGAGGAGAGAGGTGAGCCGCCTCCCGGGCTCAGGAACCCAGGGTCTGGGAGCCCCAGGGGCAAAGGCTGAGGGCAAGTGTGCTCCTGGGGAGCGCCCAGGGATCCCGGCTTTGTGGTCCCTGGGTCTGGGCAGAAGGGAGGGGGATGAGGAATCAGTTTCCTGGGATGGGGAAGGAATTAGGCTGCAGATGGGGCCGTCAGAGGGTCAGCAGGCCCTGGGGGCTACAGCTGTGATGGCCAAGAGGCTGGGGCTGGGATCAGGGGAGCTGTGGCCCCAGGAAACCGGGTGGAGCTGGGGCTGAGAGGGTGAGGCTGAAGCCAGGACTGGGAGAGATAGACTGAGGAAGAGGTGAGCCAGTGAGGACGTATCTGAGGACAGCAGGAGGTCTGAGGACATCTGGCACAGTAGGAAGGGGTGTCAGTATCATGGAGCATGTAGGGCTAACAGGGGAAGCCTCAAGGAGCAGACCAGGTCACCATGTCCAGGGGAGTTTCTGTGAACAATGGGGTGTCAGAAATAGATCACCCAGGGAAAGAGGTCAGGGAGGCTGCTGTCAGGGACAACCCCTACAGAGGGGAACCTGGGTAGCTTGGGGGTGGGGTGGGGGGAGGTCTCAGAGCAGCAAGTCATGTGTCGAGGTGCCAAGGAGGATCTGGGGGTATCCTGCACTGCAGATTGCACTACTGGAGTAGCAGGGGTGTGTGTGTCAGTGTTGGGGTACCTTGTGCAGTGGGCAGAGCATCAGGGTGTCTAGGAGAATGTCAGAGGCACCCCATGAGTGAATGGTATGGGGGTACCTAAGGACATGAGAGAGTCTACTGGAGTACTGGGGAGTCCCACATGGGGTTTGCGTGGACCTTGGGCTACCAGAGCCCTCTGTAAGCGTGTGGGGTCAGGGATCTGTGGGGTGTCAGGGGCATACACTCAGCAGGTGGGGGTACTGGGGTATCTGTGGATTCTGTGGTGGCCTGCACGCAGGGAAGTTGGATATCTGGGATGATGATGTGGGAACACGCCAAGAGGAGGCAGGGGAAGGTGTCTGGGAGAGCGGGATCGGGCATCCTGGAGGAGGGGCACAGCAGAGCGCCCTCGGGTGGCTGGGGTAGCATCTCAGGGCCCACCTGCTCTGAAGTGTCGTCATCCTCTGGCTGCCGCGGCTCATAGAGATCCAGCATGGTGTGGGAGCCCAGGCTGATGGTGCTGACGGTCGGGTAGTACAGTGGCCCGTCCTCGTGGGGCTGGGGAGTGGGCACCAGGGCTGGGCAGGGCAGGAGTCCACCCCCACCCCAACCCTCTGGGTTTAAAGTGGGAATCCCAAGTGGGGACAGGAAGATGACTACCTGGTTGGGGTATGTGGTTGCTTGAGGAGTATGGAGGGTGGAGTGTAAACACGGTGCCCTGTCCTGTGGTGGACCAGAGGTCTGGGGGAGGCAGTTACCGTGGGGACTGGGGGTGAGGATGTGCAGTTACCATGATGCCCTCCCCAGGCAGATACTGGTTCACGAGGACATGGTTGGCCGGGAGATCCCCAAAAAGGCTGAGGTCCGACACTTTGTCCACGTAACGCTGGAGCCACAGAGGCAGCCGCTCGGGGACCATCCCCCGGGGATGAGGGAGCCCACCTGGGGGAGGGCAGTGGGGTCCTAAAGGCAGCCAACCAAGGAGCCCAGGCACCTGGAGCCCCTACTAGGGTACTCCAGTGGCTGGTAGCACCCTGACCCTTTGGAGGTCGCCACCCAACCCCTCAAAGGTTTCCTGGCTTTTCCAGACCTCCAGACCCTTTGAGATACCCCCAACTCATCAGGAAACCCCCAACCTCTCAGGACCTCCACCGACCTTTCAGAATCCTGCTGGTCCCTTGGAACCCCTTATGCACTCAATTCAACATCAATGCACTCAATCCAGCCCCAGACTGCACCCCACAAGCACCCATGCCCCCAGCCAAAGCCACTTACCCCAGTTCTGTAACTTCCTCCCAGAGAGCTGGGTCCACTTTGGCTTTGGGGCATTGAAGACCTGGGAAATAGGGGAGCATGTCACTCCTTTCTCAGGTTCACCCCTCCCTGATTCTCCCACCCAGGCCAGTATGGGAGCCTTTCCCTGGGTAGGAAATTGGGCAAATCTCTCAGTGTATGAGGGTCATTTTCTAAGGTACATGTTCCTGGGATTTTGTTTGCCTTCTCCCCTGGGGAAACCTCTGGCCCCAAAGTTACCTGTGTCCACCTGGACTGAGGAAAGGTACCAGGGCTGCACAGTCATGGTCTGAATCTACTCAGAACTCGGGGGCGGGACTGGGCTCTTTCAGCCTAGCAAACAGTCTGCACTGTGTAATTTCCTGATTCCTGGGCTGTCTCAGCACCGTCTGAGTTCTGAAATTTTCTTGTTCCTACCGCTGGGAGGAGGGAGTGTGTTAAGCAAAGAGTATTTTGAAAATCCTTCACTGCCAAGACCTCAGGGGTCTAGAATGGGGTATCTCAGCACAAGAGATTGATGGTCAATTTTCTCCTAATTCCACACTATTTCGGCCCAGGGATTCTGAGATATGCAAATTCTTCACTCCCTAGAACCTAAGGGTCTGGAATAGGCTGTCTCAGCAAAAGAGTCTGTGTTCTGTAGACAACTTGTTCCTGGGACTCAAGCTAGTGACTCTGGAGTGACTCCAGAGAAGATCTGTGCTCTGTAAACTTGTTCTTAAGGATCTGAGGCTAGTCTGTGAAGGGCTGGCTGAACTTGGTAAATTATTTTTTCCCCAAACCTTAAGAATATGGACTGGGCTATCTTAGCCCAGATGAGCTAAGAGTTCCTAAGAGTCTGGGTCTATGCTGTGCTATCTCAGCACAGGGAAGAGTTCACTCTAACATTCTGATTCGTGGGCTATCTCAGTACAGAAATCTAAACACTGCAAATTCTTCACTCCCCAAATCTCAAGAGTCTGAACTGGGCTATTTCGGCCTAGGTTTAGAACCTCCTTTTCTCTAAGATAGCAAGATTAGGCTATCTCAGAACGGGGAGTTTCAGCTCTTTAAGTCCTTGTTCCTGAGATCCTGAGGTTACACTGTGTTATTCCAGGACAAGAAATCTGATCTCAATAACAACCTCGTTTTGTGGGTTGAACTCCATAATAACCTTCTCCTTTCTAAGAATCAGTTTGATTTCCCCTAAGCTCCTTGAAAAAAGTTCTTTGTGACAGGCCCTAGTGGTCCTGAGAGAGGAACAGGGAGGGTGGCGGGTGGCTGGGTGGCACCCTTCTTCCTGCCAGGGTCCACACTGCAGCCTTGGGGATGCTCTCATAGGGGCTGGGGGGTGGGGGCACAGAGAATCTGGAAAGAAGGAAAAACAAACCAGAAGAGTCAGTGTCACCTGTCGAAGCAAATACTCCTCCTCTTCCTTGGAGATGAAGTCTGGGACATAGTAGATCACAGGTGGTGCCTGGGATAAAGAGACGCCCCTGAAGCTGTGGCCCTTTGACTCACTCGGGGAACCCCATCATCACTGAGTAGCCCTTCCCTCTGAGGTGGGGCTCAGGATGTCCTCAGACAGGCCAGGGCCTGAACTCAAGGGACCAATGCCTACTGGGGGTGAAGGGGGGGTAGGGTGGCAGCGGGACCCTGAGGATAAGGATGAATTCAGGAAGTAGTCCCAGCTCATGAACCCAGGAGTCAGCCTATCTCCACCCCCTGTTGCCCTCTAGCTCCCACTTTCACCCACTGCACCCCCAGTCCCATCAACCTGCTCCACCCTGAATGGTTCCAGGGCTGCGACCCTGGCATCCTGCTCCTCCATCTTCACCAACTCCTCCTCACACCCTTTCCTGTGGGGAAGGGAGGACACGCTGAAGTCACCAAGCCTCCCACCCTCAGGCCATGATCCAGCCTTCAGCCCCATGCAGGCTAGGCTCACCCCGGCCCTCTTGTGAAATGCACTTTCTTTAAAACCTGAGGCCTCAGAAACACGCTGAATGAGCCCCAGACTCCCTGCCCAAGCACAATGACACCCCGAACACTCCCCCAAACTCTGTCCACCAAAGGCCCATCAAACGACACACTGAGAACACCCTCTGGCTCCCTACAGGGAGCCTTTCTCAGAAGCTCCATGCGCAATCCCCAGGGCTGCACTCTTTAAATACCTCGATTTGAGTCCCTATCCTAACAACTTCAGACCTGCAACCATAAGCCCTGTTCCCTAACAACACTCCGGGACCCATAGGACCTTCCTCAGCCTCAAGACCCTTCAGATTCTCCATTCTGAGCCCCTTATACTCCCCATCTGAGCGTCCTCGGATACGTCCACCCTCAGCATCCTCGGATGCTCCCCACCTCTGGACCCTCTCGGACTTCCCTTCTCCGAGCGAACCCTCACCCCAGCATCCTTGGACCCCTAGCCCCGAGACCGACTCGTCTCAAACCCTCTTCCCTCCCTAAACCTCTCGGACCCCCCACTCTGAGCCTCCTCGGACTTCCAACTCTGAGTTTCCCCAGCTCCCCCAGTCTCAGCCCGCTCGGATCCCCATCTCCGTTCCCGACCACCCCCCACACTGACCGTCCACTCCTGTCCTTTCCAATTTCCAAATTCAACGCCCTTATCTGCCATTCCCGGCCACTTCCGCCCTACGTTCCTGACGCGAGTCCTCAGACCAATGGGAACACAGAAAGGCCCTAAGGGCCCGCCTTCTACCCAATCGGAGCTCTCAGAATTCGTCCGCCCCTTCAGCCTCGCTCAGGAACAGGCTGCAAAACCTTTCGGAGACTGATGGTTGTCTCGCACCCGCCAGTCAGAGCTATAGAAACGAAACCATTCGCGCTGCTGAGTGGGCCCAGGATGGGAAGGGTAGCCTCAGCGGCCGGCCGCAGGAGGGACACAGGAGAGACTGTTGGAAGGACTTCCCGCAGGCTAGGCTCTCCCGTGGCTACGGCGCCGGGGGCAAGATTTAAAGGACTTCCTCTCCCATCCTCCCCCAGCGAGGGTACAGAGCAGAGCCTTAACTCCTCAAACACTGACCCGACACGGAGAGGCCATAGAAACGTCTTTATTGAAGGGGACAGGGTCATGCTGAGTTTGGGAGCATGCAGTGAAGCGGCAGTCGTGAGCTGTCCTCAGTGGTCAGGGCCCCAGGTCCTCCCTCCGGCTGTTGGTCTGGCCTAAGTGCTGTGGGATCCTTTGGGGCCAGTGACTCAGATCTGGTGTCTTGGACCTGTGGCCAGTACATAGACTGAAATGGGGGCTCCAGGATTTGGGATCCCCTCAGGACCTTGGGGCTCTCCATGTATTGGAGTTGGAGGCTTTAGAATTTGGGGTTCCCATGGGGCTGGTGCTTTTGAAATTTGGGTGTCAAGATCTGTGGACTCAGGGTATGGGGGCCTCCAGTTTTCAGGGATGGGAATTCCTGTTTGGGGTCTCCTGAAGCCTGTAAATAGGGCTTGACATGCTCTGTGAGCCCAGGATGCATATCCCCAGACTGGGGTCTCCTCCATCCCAGGCACAAGGACTCCATGATTGATGTTTTCTGGGGGGCTTGGGATGAGATTTTTTAATTTGGGATTCCCTGGGGATTTGGGGATCCCATTATTTTGGGTTCCTGGGAATTACGGCCTTGGGGTCTTCTAGGAGCTGTAGGACTTGGGGACACAGGGGAGTTTGGGACCTATGTACTCTGGGGTTTGGGATCCCCAGAGTCTCAGAATGGGGCCTCCAAATTTTGGGGTCCCCCAAAGGGGGAAGTCATTATTTAAAAAATAGAGAATTTTCTGGGAGCCTGGCCATCACAGAGGCTGTGGGCCGTGTGGGGTGGGCTTCATACAAGGCACTGGGGGTTTCTTGAGGGTACAGAGGGTAGGAAGACTTGGGGGTCCTGCAATTAACACTTCCAGGACTGTTTTGGTGTCTGTAATTTGGGATGAAGTGGGCTGGTTAATGTGGGTCTCTTCTTGAGGAGCCTTTGTTAATGGAGGGGGTCTGTGATTAGGGTACTGGAGTGTGAGGGCTTTGGGGTGACCGTGGGGTCATGACATCTTGAGAGGGCTGATGTTAAATGGAGGATAGTGACATGAAGGTCTTTACCCTGGAGGTGTGACCTGTGTTTATTTCAAGGAGACTTGGGGGCAGTTTTTGTTAATGGGGGGCAGTTTCTGATCCAGTAATGAGTGGCTCAGAATGCTCTGTGGAGGAGCATTACGTGGAGAGGGTCACTGTCATTTGGGTTGATGTGGAAATCTGTTAATTGGGAGGGGTCTGCTCTTAGGGGTGGGGGCAGGACTATCCTGAAGGTGCTATATTCAGGGATCTCCTTCTGGGTGACCTGGGGTCTGTATCTGGGGGGTTAGCAAGGGGAATCTGTTAATGGGGCCTCAGTGTTTGAGGATCGGCTAATGGGGGACTCTATTCTGGATGTGTTACGGGGATCTCTATCTCAGGGTGACTTGGGGGCTCCATGTCTCAGGAGACGCTAGAGGGGGTTCTGTGTCTCCGTCTGGTAGCCAGGGCCTCTAAGACTGCATCTCGGCTCTCAGCATCCAGGGAAACCAGCAACAGAAGAGCAACCTGGAAAGGAGGAGAACTGGGTCACACCCTGATGCGGGCTGCAGGATCATCTGGATCCGTCCCCCTCTGGCTCTTCCCTGGTATTTGGGATTTGGCCATTCTGGATTCTGCCTTTACCTCTCTGGCTGGGCCTTCTCAGCCTCGGGGGTGGGGGTGGGGATCTGCTTCCTCCACTTGCCCCTTAAAAGCTGAAGTCACTGGAATGCACTGTGGGGCCTCACTTCCTAAGGACCGTTTCCAGATAAGCTTACCTAGCCACAGTTTTCCTAACCTCTATTTCCAGCCCCAGCCTCTCTCCTGGGTGCCAGACCCCAGTGTCCAGTGGCCTTGAGGATGCCTCTTCCTGAATGTCCCACAGGAGAGGGGGGCAGGGGTTGGCCACACACCTGGAGATGGAGTTCTCTGACGTGATGTCCTTTGGGGTACGGACTGTTGTGAAGGTGCGTTTGGGCTGTGTCACTGGAGGGGAGGGCAGGGTCTCAGGTGAGGGGATAATAGATGGAGCCCCACACAGCCCCCTAGACCTCAGGTACCCCACTGGCTCAGACCCAACCCACCAGACCCATGCAGACTCTGTGCTCCCAAGCCCCTTGCAGACTCTGGGTTTTTAACACCCAACTGGATCCGTTAAACACCCAATGAGACCCACCCCTGGAATCCATGCAATCCCACATCATTAACACCACCCAGGTCCCCAGTACCCACATACCCTAGGCCCCACATTCTCAATACCACCCGGAGCTCTTGTCAATAATACCAACCCCCCCCCCCAACTACCCCTGTCCTCCAATACCTTCCCATTTCCCCAGTGCCTGGCTAGAGCCTTGTCATTAGCATCCCCAGGTCCCATAGCACCTACCCCCTTTTGGACCTTGTCTCATCATTTTCCTGGACACTTGTCCCCAGTTAAATACTAGAAACTGTCAACAGCATATACCTGAAACCTATGACCCTTCCTCTCACCCCAGGCCGACCCTCCTCCCCACATTCCAGCCTCCAACTCACTTGTCACTTGATGCACTTTTTTGGCTCCGACGCTGTCCCCAGGGGGGTCGGTAGATCCACCAATCCTGGGGAGACGGGGAGATGGAGGAGTCAGATCCACAAGTGGCCAGGGTCTGACTGAGAGCTGAGCCCATGGACACAGCTGGGGTGCGGGGTATCCACACGCCATCTGAGGGGGCCCCAGGGCCCTGGAGCCTGGACTCACCTCTGAATGCGGGATGCTGGCGCAAAGACCCCGTGCCGCGGGGGGCAGGTGAAGTACCGCACGCCGAAGACGGAGCCGTCATGCTTGCCCGTGGGCTGGTCTAGCTCGATGCCATACCAGTAACCTGCCGCGGGCAAGTGTCAGGATGCTTCGTGGCCCTGCCTGCCCCCCAGCCCGGTGCCCCGCCCTAACCTGGGGCAAAGTCTGTCTTTCCATAGAAGCGCACAACTCCCTGCTTCTGGCCGGCGACGAGGACTTGGTCTCCAACCTCAGCCTTGGCCCCCTCACGCTGCTGCAGGCTGCCCAGAGACGGGGATGATGGGGACTTCTTCTTGCCTGGTGGTGGAGGATGCAGGGAGTGGGGGCAAGCCCTGGGGACCCGATGCCACCCGGAAAACCCCAACATAACAACCCTGTCCTCGTTCCAATCAGAACTCTAGAGCCTTTCCTAGAACTGGGGGGCTTTGGGCTTGAAGGTAAATGGAATCCCAGATGCCAGAGAACTCCATCTCCAGAACTAGGAGGCACCTTTAGGCATGAAGGGGAAACTGATCACAGAACCTGGAGAACCCCCAAATCCTTTCTCAGAGCTGAGGAGATTGGGGCCAATGAGTCACAGAAGGCAGGAACCCAGAAACTCTTTTTTAAATGAAGAAGGGGGAAGGGGCATTGGGGCTGAGAGTAAATCAAGTCACAAAAGCCAGGAAACCCACAGATTCTTCCCTAGAACTGGGAGGAAGCCTCTGGGGCTCAGGGGAAACTAAGTCACAAAAGGCAGGGAACCCACAAGTCCTCCTAAGAACTGGGTGGGGCCAGTACTGGAGTGTGGTCCTGAGGAGTCATAGAAGCTGGGGAACCCATAGAATGCCCCCAAGACTGGCTCTCCCCACCCCTCTGACCTTTGTGCTCCCTGCGGCCTTTGCCAGTGACTCGGGAAAAGTCCATCCGGGGAGTGCGGGGTGTGGAGGTGACAGATGAGGGGGGTGCATCCACTGCCTTGGAGATCTTGGACACGGAGGCAAAAAGACCTGGGGGACAGAGCCTGGGCTGGGAACTGTCCAAGCCTCTGCCCTCTTCCCCACTTACCCACCCCCAGCCCCCGTTGCCTGATCGGGCAGCATCACAACTGCTGAGCGGACACCCCACCCCATCCTCACCCACCCTTCTTGGGCCCTGAGTGGAACTGACCCTGCTTGGGGGGGCAGATGAAGTACCGGACACCCCCAACGCTGCCATCGTTCTTGCCCTCAGGTTCGTCGAGCTCCACGCCCACCCACTGACCACTGGCGAACTCGGTGGTCCCACAGAACCGCAGCGTGCCCGTCTGGGGAGACAGGGGAGGATATGGCTTGGGGGGACCTTGGGAGGCCCTGGTAGACCACAGGCACACAGGCAGCATGACGAGGGAGCCACGGTTCAAATCTCAGCTCAGACATCACCACTTACAGCCATATGATTTCACCTCTCTGTGCCTCAATTTCCCCATCTGCAAAATGGGAACAAATGTAGCCCCTACCTTACAGGAGTGTATAGAGCTGCGTGGTCCAATGCAGTAAGTAACCACTAGCCTCACAGAACAATTTAAACTTAAATTAATTAAAATTAAGTTAAACTTCATTCCACTACTCAAACTAGCCATATTTCAAGTGCTCAATAGCCACATGTGATTTGAGGCTACTTTTTCGGAGAGCACAGATATGGAACACTTCCGTCACCACAAAAAGCTCCACTGGACAGGGCTGCTAGAGATAAAGTCCTCAGAACAGGGCCTGGTGCTGAGTAAGGGATCAGTAAGTGTGGGCTATTATTATGCTGTCACTTTGGTCAGGGGACTTCCTGGGCCTCAGTGTCCTCTGTAAAATGGGGATAATAACAGAACCTACCTCATGGGGTGGCGGGCTTGTTGAAACATTTTTAATATGTGTAAAGTCTCCTGGCTGCAGTGACCCCCCAGTGAGTGCGGTTATCACCATCATGCAACTATGGGTGAGGCTCCTTCACCTCTCTAGGCCTCAGTTCCTTGTCTGTAAAATGGGCTGATTAATACTGCCTATTTGGAGGGGATTAGAGATGTGGGGATTAGAGCAGTGCCTGGCACACAGCGCTTGGTAGGCACCAAGCCCTGCTCTAAGGGCTTTATGCACTTCAATTCATTTAAACCTCACACAACCCCAAGTGGTGGTTACTATTAATATTCCCATTTTACAGATCAGGAAACTGACCCCGAGGGGTGGAATCACTGGCCACAGTCCCACAGCTGGAAAGTGGCAAAGCTGCAGTTCACCTGAGCAAATCCCCTGGGCCTGAGCTCAACCACAGTGCTA
This sequence comes from Bradypus variegatus, assembly GCA_004027775.1. Taxonomy (NCBI): domain Eukaryota; kingdom Metazoa; phylum Chordata; class Mammalia; order Pilosa; family Bradypodidae; genus Bradypus; species Bradypus variegatus. The sequence continues at coordinate 26,877 of PVKY010000513.1, forward strand.
TGCTGCTTCTCTAAGGGGCAGTGGTTGTTACCGAATGTCTTCCAACAACGGGTTTCACCTCTCAGAGCCCCTTTCATTCTTTTGGGCTGTAAAATGGGGAAAGTCAATTCAAAGTCCTTACAGAATTGTCATCTGGATTTGATCAGACTGTGTACTGCAAGCTTTCTGGATGGGGCTGACGTGCAAAATTGTTTCCTTGACTAGGCAACAAAATGAGATTTTTCTGGTTAACTCACTGTGTAAGAAACAAAATCCAAACTCCTTCCAGTGGCTGCAGGCCTGGGGAACTCCCCTGTCATCACACTGCCCCTTCCCACCTCTCGGCCTCTGTACCTGCCGTTTCCTCTGTCCCCATAACTTGGCAGAGTGAATTCCTTCCCATCTCCAGCTCAGATATCACCTCCTCAGAGAGCCTTTCCTGGCCCATCCCAAATAAAACCACCCCCACCCTCAACCAGGGACGATTCACCGAATCCATTTAATGGTTTTCACAGTCCTCGTGCTGCTGGAAATGATCTTAACCATGGGTTTACTTTACTGACTGTCTCTCTGTAATAAGCAGAGCTCTGTGAGAGCAGGGATGGGGCTGACACAGCCTTATCCCCAAGGCTGGAGGCCTGAGGGACACCAGGTAAATGAATGGAAGTCAGACGGTCTGGATGACTAAGATTCTCTCTGACCTCCAAGCCTTTACACCTATTTCCCCCTACCTGAGACCCCTTTCTCCTTTCCTTCCCCTAGGCCACTCCTCCTCATCTTCAAGTTGGGTGCATTCCACAGCCTCATCACTCTGGCCTGTACTTTCCCAAAGTCCTGACCACTCTGGGAGGGGAGGGGAGGCCTGACTGGGGATCACCAGACTCAGGAGGACCCACAGGTGAACTGAGCTGCTCTGATCATGTGCTTCCCCCATCACAGCCACGGCCACCTGGGGCTGCCACTGTCAGGTGATGAGGGGTCTGTCTCCCCCCACCCCAGATGGAGAGCTCAGCACAGGCCAGAGGAGGCACTCACAGAACAACTGCTGGATGAAATAAAGGAGTGTGAATGATTGGAGGGGACGGGGGCAGGCAAAGGGGACACTCTGCTCGGGGACCAACCTCTGAGTCTCGTCCCTCCTCCGCCCCACACCAAGTCCCTGACCTTCTGGCCATCGAGTAGCACGCGGTCTCCCAGGCGTAGGCCCAATGCGCTGAGCATGAGGTTGCCTGGGACATTGTCGTAGTTGGGCAGGGTGACCTTGGGGAGGGCGCAAGACAGCGGCACAGCCTCCTCCAACAGTGTCCGCAGCTCCTTGGCCACGAGCGCTGCCTCTGCCTTGTCCAGGGACATGTCCATGGGGTCTGGGACCACCTCTGCTGGCACTTGTCCCTTTCGATTCTGGGGGCCAAGAGGAAAAGAGGGAGTGGGGACTCGGTGGCACAGTCTGTGTCCTCAGGGAAGCCACAGCCCCTGAGACCCTGTCTGGGGTATAGTGGGGATAAGCCTGGGTGACACCACAGGCCAAAATAGGAATAAGAAGGATGGGGTGTTAAGGTGCAAACCATAGCTCCAGGGAAGTCAGTCCCTGAGAGCCTGGGCTGGGGATGTGTTTCAAGGAATTGAGGATGAGACGGGGTGGAGCCAACAGGGAATGAGGGCCACACCCTAGTAGTGTAGTCAGCCCTCAGGGAGGCCATTCCCCCAGAGACTCCAAGCCTGAAATGGGGCCACATGGGGGTTGAGCACTGAAAGTGGTACAGAGCCAGGAGTAAAGTTCTGGGCTAATGGGGAATTGAGAGAGGCAGGGCCTCAGGGGCTCAGGCCATGTCCCCACAAGATATCTGTGCTCACCATGCTGCTGAGTGATTGGTGTTGGGATGGGATCTGGTAATGGAGGGGTCAGGGGTCAAAGATCATTTGAAGGATTACGGGGACCCAAACCCTCTTCTTCACAGAGGGCCTCAACTCTACTTTCCTTGTGATCTCTAAATACTGTCTACACACAGGCCCTCAAGATCAGCCAGGATTGAAAGAAAATATATTCCTTTCTGGGAGATGCTGGAAAAGTCCCTTGAGCTCTCTGCCTCAGTTTCCCCATTGTAAAATAGGGCTCATATGCCTTCACAGCTATTATATCATTTGTTGAATGTATGGATGATTTTTGTAATATTTTGGGATCCTCAAGAAAAGCAGGAGGTTCTGGGCTGCCTGGTCCTCTACAGAGACCTGCTAGCGGGAAAGGGGGAGAGGAGGGAGAGCGTGCGGGCCAGGGAGCCCATACCCGCAGCGCCGGGTTGGCACCGTGCTCCAGCAAACATTTGGCGGCGCCCAGGCACAGGTTGGAGGCCGCGATGTGCAGCGCTGAGCCGTGGTTGAAGTCACTGCACGTGGAGTTCACCACTGGGAGTTGGGCGAGAGGAGGGTTCTGGGTGAGTGCCCTCGGGCCCCGGCCCCCTACCTCCTAGCCTTCCCCCATCATCTCTCCATCTTCGCCGTCCCGGCATCTGCCGCGGAGCCCCGCCCCTCACGAGTCGGCCCTCCCCCCCACCAACCCTCGCCGACAGCGTCCTGCCCTCCCCTCGGGCTGGGGCCCTCAGCGCCCCATCTCTCGCGCCTCCTACCCCTCTCTGTCTTCTCGGATCCCGGTCCCCTCTCCCCTCCCAGGCCTCAGCTCTGCCCCATCACTCGGTGTCTCCGCCTCCTTCACCCGTGCCTCCGCCTCCTTCACTCCACGTCCCCGGCCTTTCACCCCGTCTCTGCCTTTTTCACCCAGGTTCCCGCCCCCCACACTCCGGTCCTGGCTCCCAGGGATGCCCTCCCTCTCCTTGCAGCCCCCCTCCCTTCCTGGGACCCGCCCCCTCACCTCGCGGCCGCGCGCCCTTGAGGAGCACGCGCACGAGGTCGGGCACGTCGAAGTAGGCCGCATAGTGAAGCGCGTTCATGTTGGTCCAGCGGCTGCGCAGGGTCACGTCGGCGCCCAGCGCCAGAAGCTGCTGAGACAGACGCACGGCCGCCGCGGGGTCCCCTGCGCGACGCTCCGGGTCAGCTTGGGCTCCTCCCTCCAGAGCGTGTGCCCAGGGCATGGGGAAGACCCTGAGCCTCCGGGGCTGCACTTTGGAATCTGAGGTTCCAGGTTCAGGATGAGGGTCTTAGGGCCTGGGTTCGGAGTGGTTCTACGGGTGTTGAGTCTGGGAGCTTGGGGTTTGGGGTTCATGGTTGGGGGGTCTGGGGCTCTTACCCACTCCGTGAGCCCCCGCCTTGCACGCGTAATGGAGAAGGGTCATGTCAGTCAGTCCATCACGATCATTCACGTGGCAGCCTCGACGCAGAATCTGGGAACACCAGGGGACCAAGGAAGGTTACCCAAACACGTGGGGACCCCTCACCCTCCTCCCTGCCCTCCCCAGTAATCTTGCCTCATTGCCGATGACGTCGATCTTGTGCTGGACTTGGGGCACCCATTGGCGCACAATGGCGAACAGCTCGGGAATGGTGGTCTGGGGGTCGAACAGAATCTCCTGGCACGCCGGGTCATTGGGGTCGAAGAAAGTGAAGGCTGGGGTGGTGAGAGGTTCGCGGTCACCCTAAGAAAGTTGACCCCTCCTTCCATCTCGAGCAAGGGAACCCACCCAGGTCTTTGCCTTTAAGACCCCCTAAGGCAAAGTCTCAAATTGGTGGAGCTGGGCCAGTGCCAACCCACGGGCATTTTCTGTGTGGCCAGCACGAGGTTTCAAAATCACGTTTCACATAAAAATCTGGATGCCCAGAGTGTCCTGAAATATTGAAAGATTTCCAATCGGTCATTCCCTGAATTGAGTGTGGTAGGAAGCCTCCCTGGGGGCTGCTAAATCTAGCCCACTGTTCCCCCGGCAGAGTGTGGGCAGTTTGGACAAGTCCCCAATGTTTAAAAGGGGGGGGGGCAGAAATCCTGGTTTTTAAGAAAATCTCCCAATTCTTCAAATACTATGCAATCGTCTGCATGCAATGCATCCATGGGCAGGATCCAACCTGTGGCCAGACAGGGTGGCGCCCAGAGGGACTTCCATCTTCCTCCATTAGACTGGAGGAGAGGGAACTGTGATGGGCATCCTCTCTGGGGCAGTGTCAGCACCCTGGACAGGGCGTGGCACATGGCAGGGCTGTGTGCACGTGTTGAATAAATGAGCAAGTGAATGACCTGAGCACACAGAGCCCAGGGAATTACCACATAGAACATGTATCCAAGAATCAGCCCATGTGCTCCTTTCAAAACCTGAGGCACGTCATGGCCCTCCCTGGCTCAGAACCCCACCCCTACCCCCCGACATCCCCCGAATCCCAACACACTCAGAGCACAGGCTGAAGTCCTTACCCCAGCCCTGCACAATCTGCCCGTCACTCCTCTGCCCTCTCCCCGTTACTCACTCCCCTCCAGCCACATCGGACTCTTTCCTATCCTTCCCAAATCCCTGCCTTAGAGCCTTTGCACTTCCCGTTTTTCCCACCTATTACGGTGTTCCCCATATCTTCATTAGGCTTTGCTCAAATGTGACCACTCTGTCTAAATCAACACCCTTGTTCTTCTCCATCTACTACCCTACTTTACTTTTTTAAATCATAACACATAACCTCACATTTGTTAACTCTGCCCCTCCTTTGTCATTCCTGCCCCCTTCTCTTTTTTTCTTTCTCTTCCTTTCTCACTTGTCTCCCTCGCTAGCACGCAAATGCCATGTTTCTGAGTTGCCTTGTTCACCCTCTTATCCCTGATGCCCACCACAGTAGCTGGCACACAGTAGGGGCTTAGTCAGTCTCTGATGAATTAATGGTAACTTTAATAAATAAATATTTGCATCCCTCAGGGAGTTCACTCTAGCCCTCTCTGTCCTAGACCACATTCCAGATTCCTTCACATTCTGGACCAAACCCTCCTTGTTCTATTAGAATTCCTCAGGGACTCCAGCTAGAGACTGACCACCCCCACCACCCCCACCCCACCCCCGGCCCAAAGGCTCCAGCCATATTCAGCTGCATTTCCAAGGATCTTCCAGTTTCCTGGGATGGACATCCCAACCCCCAACCCCCCAGATGATTTCTTATTTTACATCAGACTGAAGTCAACTTGTAGCCTCTCTGACCCACTTCCATGGGTGATATGCCCAGAGATGCTGTCTCTCCTGCCCCATCCTGGTGTGTGCCTACTTTCTAAATCTGGTGTCTGGTTTCTAAATCTCACAGTTGCTGTGTATTCCCAGTCAGTGTCTTCTAAAACCTCCCTCCTATAATCAAGTTTGTCTAAGCTCTCTCTCTCTCTACCCATAGCCAGAGGGAGCTCTGAAAAATATAAAACAGACCTGCCACTCCTCTGCTTTTAAATCTCACTCTCTTACTGCTGTTCCCCCATCAAACTTAGAAAACACCAAAGTCCTCGCTGTGGCCATGAAGGTTCTTCCAGATGTGGCCCTTGTCCACCTCTCACCTCAGCTCGGATATGCTTCTTATAATTGCAGCCCCAAGATCGTCTTTCTGCTCCATGCACAGTCCTGCCTCAGGGCCTTGGCACTTGCTGGTCTCTGCATGGAACTCTCTTTCTCCAGCTCTGTCATGGCTGATTCCTTCTCATGCTTTGAGTCTCCTCTTAAATGCCACCTCCTCACACAGACCTGTCCTGACCACTCTGTCTCAAGTAGCTGCCCCCCAGTTGTCTCTATTACATCTCCACCTTTTATCATTTTTTTTTCATAACACAGACCCCAATCTGAATTTATCTGGTTTATTTCCCATGAGCAGGGATCATGCCTGGATTGCTTGCCATTAAATCCCCACCACCCAGCATAAGGCTTCACGGAGGAGCCCTGGAGAAATATTGTTTGGTGAATGATTAGACACTTTCAGTTTCTCCAAAAGGCCATCCTCTCAGGTCCACACCCTCCTACCTCAGGGCTTTGCTCTTGTTCCCCCTCCTGGAACCCTTATCCCTACCCCTTCCCCCTGGTTAACCCTGAACTCACCCTCCAGTCTCCCTCAAATGTTACCTCCTCAAGGAAACCATGTCTTAAAAACCTCTTGAAAAATGTTCTTGATAAACACAAGCTCCTCATGTCTTGTAATTATATATTTATATTATATTTTTATACTTATTTTTGTGGTTATTATTGAGGTCTGTGAGTTCTGTCAGGGCAAAGACTAGGTCTGTCTTGCTCAGTCGGTGCTATGCCCCCAGCTCCTAGCATAGAGCAGGGTCCAGAGGAGGTTTTCAACAAATGTTTGTAGAATGACTATATGACTGAATGATATGTCATGAGTCAAAGATTGGGATTATTCCAATTCTGTGCTCCAATGGGTGAATGACTGAATGAATGAAGGGGGCCCAAGGGCTCAGCAGCCTAGTCTTCTCAGGACCATCCCCAAATACACTAAAATGCTTCCACCACCACCGCTGGCAGAGCGCAGCCCACCCTCCCTGGCCATCCAAGGCTCCAGGCCAGATTCCAGGGTGGGGAAGGTGGTTACCGTAGTCTTTGGGGAGTGGGGCAGGCGCCGAGGGGTGCACCACAGGTTTCTGCCGGCGCTCCTGGGTGGGGCTGGGAACCTCGGGGACGGGCTCATCCTCCTCCTCCTCTTCTTCTTCCTCCCCCCGGGGTGGCGGGGCCATTGGGGCAGGATCCGTCTTAGTCATGGTCCTCAGTGACCCCCCGGGGGGCAGGTGCAGAGCTGGGGGTGGCCTTCAGGCAAATCCTGGAGGCAGAGACTGGCTAGAGAAGGAACCCCCTAGGCTCCAGGGTGCAGACTCCCAAAAGCAACTAAGGCCCACGGTGGCCCCCGCCCCCAGGTCTGGATCTTGGGCAACCGTAAGAGATGGGAGCCCCGTTCCCCATCGGAGGGCCCCGCTATGTATGTGGGCCCAGCGCCTACCACCTCCCCCAGGCCCAGCCCCCCATTCTTCTCCTGCGTCAGGCTCCTCAGTCTCCGCCGCCCCCTCCCCGGGTTTGTTTATCTCGGGATGCAGGATGCTTCGCCCCTCCCCTCCTCCGCGGCCCTTCCCTCTTCGCATCTTACCTCGTGCAGCCGCGACTGAAGACCAAAGACGAGACTGGGGAGACTGTGGGAGTAATGGGGTGTCGGAGGATGTGACGGGGGAAGACAGGGAGACAGAGAGAAGGGGACGAGGCCCCAGGCGCCGACAGAGGATGGGGGTGGAGAGGGAGGGACGCCGACGGCGCATGCGCGGTATTATCCCCAACCAGGAGCGGGGGAGGAGATTCTGGGAGGCTGCTCCCTTTGAAGAAGGGATTGGAGGCCTCAGCGGGGAGGAGACAGACACGGTGAGACAGGGAGAGGAAAAAGAAATGGGCAGGAAAAAGGATGTGAGACACGAAGACAGGAGAGAGATGAAGCAGAGACAAGGGCAAGAAGAAATGGGGAAAGAGGCATCTCTTTTTTGTTCACCCACCCTGTACAAACCAGGCTAGTTAGGGCAGGGGTCTAGGTGTGTTGTGGTGGTGGGTGTTTACACTTTACGGGACCTCAGACCTGACCCCTTCCTCCATGCTTGCCTTATATACGAGGTGTCTCAAAAAGATGATTTGGTAAACTCCTAACATCATTGTATCATTATCTTCATCATCATCATCATCCAGTGCTCACACAGCATCTACTAAGCCCAGAGAGGTTAAGCCACTTGCCCAAGGACACAAAGCATGTAGGTGGTGGAACTCAGGTAGCCTGGCTGTAGAAACTGAACTCCTCACCATGCTACAGTGGCCATAGGGGTGTTGGCGGCAGATCTGTCAGTGAACCCCCCCAACCTCTCAGAACGTGTACCTACCCTGGGAAGTCTCCTGGAGCCTCCCCAAGATCCAAGTGTCCCTGGCTCAATCATGCTGGCTTGGCCATCCACCTAGGGTGGGCTGCGTCCTGCTCTGTCCACAATCACCCCAGCCTGAGCAGGGCTGGGTGACTTTTTCTCCCACAACTCCTTCCCACCATGGCAGGCCCAGCAGCCCCATCTCCAAAATATTTCTGAACCCCCAGTGTTCATCCTGGCCCTTCATTCTCTCCCCACTGGACTATTGCAGCAGCCTTCTCCTTTTTCTCCCTGCTCTGTATACCCCCATCCTCCAATATCTGTGGCCATGTGCAGCTACAGGGATCTACTAACATTAGATCAGGGGCCTCCCCTTGCTGCAATCCCACTTCCTCTGAGTCTCCCCCTTCCTCACTCCACTCCAGCCATACTGGCCTCCTTCCTCTTCCTCAACCCAGGTCCTTTGCACTGGCTGTTCCTTCTGTTTGGAATGCTCTTCCCCCAGACATCTGCATGGTCCCTGTGCTGGTTTGAATGTATTATGTCCCCCAGAAAAAGCCATATTCTTTGATGCACTCTTGTGGGGCAGACATTTTAGTGCTGATTAGATTGGAATTCTTTGAGCGTTTCCATGGAGCCATGCCCCACTCAACTGTGGGTGATGACTCTGACTGGATAATTTCCATGGAGGTGTTACCCCACCCATTCAGGGTGGGTCTAAATTCAATCACTGGAGACATATAAATGAGCTGACAAACAGAAGGAACTCAGTGCAGCTGTGAGTGACATTTTGAAGAGCAGCTACAGCCAAGAGGGACACTTCAAAGAATGCACTGGAACTGAGAGGAGCTTCAGCTTACAGAGACATTTTGGAGACGGCCTTTGAAAGCAGACTTTTGCTCCAGAGAAGCTAAGGGAGGACAAACAACCCCAAGAGCAACTGAGAGTGACATTTTTGAGGAGCTGAAGCCTAGAGAGGAAAGTCCTGGGAGAAAGCCATATTGAAACAGGAACTTGGAGCAGACACTGGCCACTTGCATTCCCAGCTGACAGAGGTTTTCTGGATGCCATCGGCCATCCTCTAGTGAAGGTACCCAATTGTTGATGCATTACCTTGGACACTTTATGGCCTTAAGACTGTAACTGTGTAACCAAATAAATCCCCTTTTATAAAAGCCAATCCATCTCTGGTGTTTTGCATTCTGGCAGCATTAGCACACTAGAAGAGTCCCCACTCCCCACTCTTTTTGAATTTTACTTATTGGGGCCTTTTCAGTGAGACCTTCTCTACTCTCCCTACCTAAAATTGCACCCTTGCTGCCATACCTTCCTCCTTTCCCTGCTTTAGTTTTCTCCATAGCAACACTATGCCCTCCTTGATCAGACACTCAAAGAGTCAGGGTCCTTTTAGGGACTGTTCCTTCTGCCTGGAACACCCAGCCCACAGCCTTCCAGGCTAGCTCCTTCTCATCACCCAGACCTCTGCTCAAACCCTGCCTCCTTAGTGAGCCCTCTCCACCTGGCTCCTTTCAATTACAGTCTTTTTTTTTTTTGTACAGAAATCCTTTAATTTTCTTTATTTCCACACATTAAAAAATGAAACACTATACAAATGTTTCTTCATAGCAGATTACACGTGGGTCTATTCAGACTTGCTCTCAAAGTGCTGCCAACATTCTAAGTGCTGTTTGAGACGACAGCTGTTAATCGTGTAGCCAATGTATTGATTTAAATGCAGTACCATGCAGCCTTCTGCATGGAAGCTTCAATTCTTCTCTGTTCTTAAATTAAATTAAATGGCGTGGGTTTCCATATTTACAGACTTGAAATACATCAATCCCGCGCAGTTCCAATGTAAATCTGAGACTATCTGATGGAAGTCTTGGTCTCAGTTTTAAAAAGGGAGATCCAAATGGCAGCAAGCTGGCTGCTATGCATTTGTTTTCATTATTTACATCATAAGCTATTTGCTGCAGGTCACACAGTCAGACCCTTCTAGAAGGGTTAAGCCAAGTAACTATAGGTGTCCCTTTCACCATCTACTTGCTCCAAATATTCTTTCTCAATCAGAATGTCAATGCATTTCTTAATAACTGGAACCCAAGGTTTGAATCTTGAGGAGAGCTGAGCTAGCACTTCTCCAAGTAACTGCTGGTTTTTTAGAACCTTCCTCATTTTCTTAATGCTCACAATAGCTGCCTGAATCAATAATTGTGGTCTTTCTCAATATTTTTGTGTGGTTGCTAATTCCTGCTTTTGTTCAGTTTTCATTGGCATATTGATGTTAACCCTTAATTTCTTAATTTTATAACCAAGATACAATTTTATTAAGGTACCTAGCTTCAATTCTACCTCAACATTTGCATTTTCATCTTCCAAGACCAATAATTCAGACTTCAATAAAATCTGTAGGACTTGTGCCAAAATATCCATTTTAATTTGCATGCTGTCAGTCACTGGCTGTGCAGCGTAGGCATCTTCTGTATTGTACTGAAGCAAGATCACTACCGGGAATGTAGATGCCTGCAAGACCTGTTCTTTAAACAGTTACCAATTCTCCTTTAGACAGTTGATACAACCATGTCAATTTTCTGCCACTGTGATGGCTAGCATAAAATGCTGTAAATCACAGATAACTACATTCTAACTCTGATGGCAAGGCAAATGTACAAGACTGCTGAAAGGGCCATGATCCAGAAGTCAGAACTTGAATACTGACATCCAAGTCTAATGGTTCTGAATCTGTCAGGTGCTTCCTGAACTGCTCATTCAAGTCTTTGCTTACACTGATGTCCCTGAAACATCTGCTGAAGTTTAGAGATTTACTCCAAACCACAAGCTTGCTGTAATTTAGAGATCATGTTTGCCTCGGCCTCATCACTTGTGCTGCTCTGGCATACGATTCTTTTGGCCAACATTTTGCACAGAAATTTTAAATACATCTTTTTTCTTTATGTGCTTGAAGATAACTATCACTTGATTGAGTGTATCTTCTAGTTCTGCCTCTTCTGGGTTCTTGGAACTTTTCTTCAATGAGGAATCACAGTATCAGCCAACAACTCAGGGGATTTACTGGATGACTGAGCCATTTGGTAACTGCACTGTTGTTTATAAAGCAACTACAAGCTTTATCAATTGCAGTCAGCATTGTCACTGAATGCTGACATTATCAGGACTTTGTCATTTTTTTAGGAATATCCAACACTATCTGTACATACATTTGGGGGTCATTTAATGCAGCTTCTCCACCCTTTGCAATCGCTGCAAGACCTTCTTTCTTAATGTGTCTCCAGAAGTTTTTCAATTCTCCTAAGCCATAGTGGATTCTAGATACAAGATTATGTATTTGACTCAAATCTTCATTTTTGTCTGCATCCAATAAATTGTGAAATTCTGTGTGGAAAATTTCCAAGTGTTTTTCAATGAGTACTTGCTCACATTTTCTTGCTAATTCATCTGTGTGCCTTCATGGAGGCAGAAATGAACTTTTCATTATTCCTCAAGCAGACTAGCTTCTGCCTTTTTCATATATTCAGTAATGGGTTCTGCTGCAAGAATCAGTACTCCCTCCTGTGTAAAATCTCTGTGTCAGCCAAAAATTGAGATTTGAAGGATTCTTTACATGCTGTTAATGTAGAGCCCTTTGCAAATGCATCATTCCACTAATGTCTTGTATTGATGGTTTCACCATTTCTTTCCTTTTCAATCAGTTTTAAAACAGCTTGTTACTTGTTTATTCAATGGCGTGAACAGAAAATCTCTCCAAGTCACCAATGCAAGTGTATAGATTTCATATTTTTCTTCTCTTCCTTCATCACATCCATGGCAAACCCAATGTCAACTGAGGTGGGCACAAATTCCATTCAATGCTTTGCTTGAAAATAATCTTTCTATTGTTGAGTATAAATCTCAGTACACTCATCCATTAAATCTTTTCCATCCTTAAAATTTGTCATGTAATTCCTCAAAAATTCTTTAAGTCGTTTGCATAATTCTAAGCCAACAAACTGAGCTCCTCCAAGTGTCTGGCCTTTTCCAGATTTAGGAGGGACTCCAGCTCCTCATGTCTGGTTTAACTGGTGGACATTTGTACAGTAGTTCTAAACATGAGTGTACAGTTCCATATATCTGGATTTTGCCCTACTTTGTCTGGTATAAACTTGCTGGATACAAGCTCTGAGATCATCCCAGATCTGGTCAAGGCCAATCTGCTTCAGTCTATCAGGATTCGGACTCCTATTTGATGACATTATAAGTAATATCCTGAAGCTGTCCAGTGCAGCAATCCTTATTCAAGATATAGCTAATTCTCCATTAGATGAAAACATGCAGGATCATTCCACAATTTATTCACAGCAGCTCGGAAAGAATGTCCTTTAAATGCAGAGAACAAAATTTCATTGTAGGCAAACTGGTTCAGGCTACTGTGTGGGAGCAGCTGCTGGCAGAGAGCTGATAAAGGTGCTGCCATCAGCGTCTGGGGTGGGAGAACTAGGAAACCCCCATTGCCATCTCCCCACAAGCCAGAGGCCTCTCAACTACATTTTCACTCATCCTTTATAACATTTATCACAGTCTGAAATTATCTTGTTTATTAGTTTACTGGTTCATCTTCTAGAGCAGGATGTGAGCACCATGAGGGAAGGGATTTTGTGAACCATGTTCACTGCTGTATCCCAGCTGTGCACTGGGCTTGGCAAAGGGCATGTGGGGCTCTTTGGAACCAGGTACAACTATCCCCCAACAAACAACCCTTGGTCTGCTCTGAAGTTGTTCTACTGAATGGAAAGATTCGAGCGGGCGGTGGCAGGGGCCTGGTACCCAGAGGAATGAGGACTGATGAGGACTCAGGTTGGCTCAGGCTCAGGTTGGCTGGGAGGGGTCCCTGGGAACCAGGCACTCCAGAGAGGTCAGTCTCTAGGCATGAGCAGTGGTGCTGGGCCAAGCCCGTGCATAGTGAGTCTCTCATCCTCTGTCTTTTCTCATCTGTCCTGTGACACTGTCAGTCCTGAACCTTATGTACTGGGGGCCCAAGTGTCCAGAAGCTCAGGCTTGGTGTCCAGTGTCAAAGGTGCAGAGTCTTGTGCAAGGACCACAGCTACATCAGTCCCTCCACAGACGATGGTAAAGGCTCGGGATTCCTCAGGTCCAGGAAGCTGGGCCATCCCAGGCCAGGATGTGGGAGACAGAGGACACAGGAGTGATGTTAGAGAAAGACAGAAAAGGGAAGAAACAGGGAGGCCGAGGTGTGTGTGTGTGTCAGGAAACAGAGAGAGACATGGGGAAACAGGAAAGCAGATATGAGAGGCAGAAGCCAGAGGGAAACAAGGAGAGAGATGTGGGGGGACAAAGACATGGGAAGACAGATGTGGGGGACAGAAGAGATGTGGCAGATATGGCAAGACAAGGACACAGATATGAGGGACAGAAAGATGGAGAGACATGGGGGATGGGGAGATGGATGGGGGCAGAAAGACAAAGATGAAAGTGGGGGAGGGAGGTAGGGATTGAGAGATGGGGGGCGGTGAAGGAGAAGGAGACGGATCCAACAGGGGGAGGAAAGGCAGAGAAAGACACTGTCAGCCCAGGGGTACTGGCAGGCTCCATGACAAGCCGCAGACCTGAGTCTGAGCTCTAACTCCTCTCCACCCTCTATCTTCCTTGTGCCCCAGGGTGACCCAAGGCTCAGTCTCAAACTGAAAGCTCCCAGGTGCAGCCAGAACACAGCTACTACCTGGAAATTGAACCCAGGGCTGCCAGATCTGCTGAGCCTTTAGGAAAGACCAGAAATTATTTTAGAGCACTGTTGAGGCCAAACAAATCATCTGTGGGACATGTCCAAACCACTGGCTCAGTTTAAGGCACTGCACCCTCAGAGGTATACAGGGCTCCTTCCTGATACCCCCAACCCTAATGCTCTTGTCCAGGCTGGGCCCTGAGAGTCACAGGTGCTAGGGTGAGAACCACAAGCATGACCTTGAGGGTTTGAAGCAGGGGGAAGACCTGGTTGAAGTTTGATATTTAAAAAAAATGGCACCCCTCCATCTCTCTCTCTTTCAAAAAACATGCATACAAACACACAAACAGCAAATGACTAGCACTAAAACAGCCTCTAGTACAGAGGTTGCAAATTTAAGCCCTCAGGGGTCGGGTAGGGAACATAAATCCACAAAGAGTGGCCTAGATGGGGACTTGGTGAACAGGAGAGCACAGGCCTCCTCTGGAGCCAGGCAACTAGGCTTAATCCTGGTTCTGCAGGAGTTTGTGTGAGATACTGGATCTTTCTGTCTCTCAGTTTTTTCATCTGGGAAATGGGGACAATGAAAATATCCTGATCATAGTGAGTTTTCGATGTCCTTAACTCTGTGCCCAGCAGAGTACGGGCTCCTTGAATATCATTAATAAAGGAAGGAGCCACTACTCAGCTGCCACCAAAGGTTGCTGGTCATTGCCAGATTGACTTTTTTTTTGTCAAAAAATATCAGAAGCTTGGAAACATGGGTGAAACGCTCTGATGCTCAAATACTGGAGCCGAGTTTAAAGGCGCACGCGCGCGCGCGCACACACACACACACACACACACACACACACACACAGCGTGCGCCCCCCACTTACCAGGCGGGGCAGTCCCCTGCGCATGCACGCCAGCACACACACACACACACACACACGCAGTCCCCTGCGCATGCACGCCAGCACACACACACACACACACACACAGCACGCGCGCCCACACACACACACACACACACACACACACAGCGTGCGCCCCCCCACTCACCAGGCGGGGCAGGCCCCTGCGCATGCGCGCCAGCAGGCCCTCCCAGCGCAGCTGCCGCACCAGCTCCTCCAGCGCCCGCAGCTGCGCCCGGTGCCGCTCGTGGCGCCGCTGCAGCCTCCGCACGCGCCTCTGCAGCGCGCCCAGCGCCGCGCCCAGCCGCAGCCGCGCGTGCTGGGAGGAGGACTCCGGGCGCGGCCCCGAGGGAGCAGGCGGAAGGGGAAGGGGGGCCAGGAGCACGGTGGCCGCGACTTCGGGGCCCTCCGGTGGGGGTCCCAGCACCACTAGGTGCATTGGACCAGGAGCCAGGATGGCGGGGTCCCGGGGCTGGGGCGCGGACTCCTGCGGAGGTAGAACGAAACGACAGGCTTCTGGGCGCTTCGGGGTCTCTTCAGCGTCTGGAATACATGGCGTGGGGTGGGGTGGAGGCATCAGGGCCGGACTCCAAGGGAGATTTCTTCAGGAGGCAGGAGTTTGGGGACCAGATTCCAAGGGGACCTTCCCTCCGGTGAGGCCCAATCCCAGGGAGGAGATCCCCTCAAAAGGGGAGGGCCGAGGGTCAGACTCCACGAGGGACCTCCCCAAATGGGGAGGCTGCGGGTCGGACTCCAGCAGCGGGACCGCCCAGCACTCACCTTGGTGGGCGGAGCCCGGGAGAAGATGGAGGGCACCGCGTCGGGCCGCAGGTAACGCACACCCCAGCGCCACTGGAAGCTGGCAGGCGTGAGGCGCTCGCTGCACAGGTGCTGGTGGCAGCTGGGCACCAGGTACTCTGGGCCCGTGTGCAGCAGCCAGGCCTGCAGTCGGGGGCCGTCCTTCAGCGGGAACCTGCGGGGGAGAGGGGGTTCCGTGAAGACAGTACACCCCGAGGTCCCTGGGTTCCAAGCGCCTGCCTCCCCATGGGAAGGAAATGGCCCTGCCTTGCACCCAGGCGCTCTCTACCTCTCACCCACATCCCATTCTTCTCTGCAATACTGAGCACTAGCCCACCCCACTGCCCCTCCCAGTCAGCTTCCATCTTTTCCCATCTGGGGTTTTGCAGCAGCCTCCTTGGGGTCTCTCTGCCCACCCCTCACCCCACCACTACCAATCTATTCCCCACGTGAGCTGAGGGAGCAGTTTATAAAGTCAGAAAAATCTAGAAGGTCGTGGAGCCTACAGTCAACTGAAAAAGTTTCTTCCATAAACATATAACACGAGGGGAGGGGAATTACAGATTAAGACTGACTTAAGAACATTAACTCGAATGCAAGACATGGACCTTGTTTGCAAAAGATGATTCTGCAAGAAGACATTTTTAACACAACTGAGAGAAAATAGAACCTGGACTGTGTATTAGATGATTGTAAATAATTAATTTTGCTAGATGTGATAACTGTAATGGTTTGTTCTTCTAAAACAGAGTCATCTGTTAGGCTTTCTGGAATATTTATGGGTAAAAGACCTGATGTCTAGGATTTACTTTATTTATTTTTTCTAAATTCAGTTTTATTGAGATATATTCACGTATCATACAGTCATCCATGGTGTACAATCAACTGTTCACAGTACCATCATAGAGTTGTGCATTCATCACCCCAATCTATTTTTTGAACATTTTCCTTATGCCAGAAAAAGTAATAAAAAATAAAAATAAACAAGAATGCCCAAATCATTCCCCCCACCCTATTTTTTCATTTAGTTTTTGTCCCCATTTTTCTACTCATCCATCTATACACTGGATAAAGGCAGTGTGATCCACAAGGTTTTCACAATCACACTGTCACACCTTGTAATCTACATTGTTATACAATCGTCTTCAAGAGTCAAGGCTACTAGATTGCAGTTTGATAGTTTCGGGTATTTACTTCTAGCTATTCCAATACATTAAAATCTAAAATAGGTTATCTATATAGTGCATAAGAGTGTCCACCAGAGTGACCTCTCGACACCATCTGAAATCTCTCAGCCGCTGAAACTTTCTTTCATTTCATTTTGCATCCCCCTTTTGGTCAAGAAGATATTCTTAATCCCATGATGCCGGGTCCAGATTCATCCCCGGGAGTCATGTAGGATTTACTTTAAAATACTGTGGATCAAAAAAAGTATTAAAGGCATGTGGGGTGGTGGTAGATGAAACAATGTTGGCAAAATGTTAGCTGGTGAAACTGAGAGGTGGGTCCCTGGGGAGTCATGATACAATTCTATTTTTTTTTGGGTATGCTTGAAAACACCCATTAAAAAATGAATAAAATAAAAGCTTTTCCAGGGGAGAGGTGGGGATTAATCTGATTAGGCACCCTCTAAAGGTGTCCCACTGCTCCTGTGTCCTGCTGTCACTGTCCCCAACATCTGTTCTTGCCTTTTCTACAGGTGTCTATTCAGACCTGGGCTCAAGGCTGCTTGCAGTAAAGACCTCATTTCCCAGTCCCATTTGCAGGCAGCAATGCCCATGTGATTGAGTTCTGGCCAGTTAGTCCTTTTGTGACTGCCAGAAACTGTGAGACAATATGTGTTTGTTGTTTTAAGCCACTAAATTTTGGGATATTTTGTTATGCAGCATGAGATAACTAATACACTCAGTCATCCATGTACCACCTTCACTATGTTTTCCATATCTGTGCCATTATTTACTTAATGGTTTTCTTTAAATTGACCCACTTTAAATATTAAAGATACCTAAAAGAAAAACTTCACACTATAACTGAAAATGGAAAGCCAGTATCAATTCCACACAGAAGTTAACCATAAAACAAAAAGAACATTATTAAAGGCCATCTAGATACCTTTGCCTGGCGAGGGCTATGAGCCCGAGACCTGCTGTCTCTCTGTTAAAAAGGAAGAGTAATGAGTGTTAGAGAATGGTGGACAAGACCACCCGTATCAGACACAGTAAACCAACCCGGGATATCCACATGAAAGAAAATGATGCAGCTGTAAAACAGAATGTGGAGACATCTGATGAACTGTAATGCCACGGTCAGTCTCATATGTGAAAAAAAAGCAAGATTCCAAATGGGGTATATTGGCTTTTAGCAATTGTGGTATGCTGAATAATGGCCCCCAAATGATGTCCATGTTTTAACCCCTAGGACCTCCTGTCAATACCACTTTACAAGTGAAAGATGTGGTTAACTTTTTAGGATTTTGAGATGGGGAAATTATCCTGGATTATCTGAGTGGGACTTAAATGCAATCACACGTATCCTTATAAGGAGGAGGCAGATGGAGATACTACCACAGAGAGAAGAGAAGGCAATATGCTCACGGAGAGGCAGAGACTGGAGTGAAACAGCCACAAGCCAAGGAAAGCTTGCAGCCAGCAGAAGCTGGGAGAGGCAAGAATGGATTCTGCCCGCAGGGCTCCAAGAGAGCGCAGCCCTGCAGACACATTGATTTAAGCCCAGTGAAACTGATTTGGACTTCTGGCCTCCAGAACTGAGACAAAATAAGTTTTTGTTGTTTTAAGCCACTAAATTTTGGAATATTTTACTATGCAACTTCAAATAATACCGTCAATCCATGTCTCAGCAAGTTTGTTATAGCAGCCATAGAAAATTAGTACAGTAACGGGGAAATAACATTGTATATTCATATTTGCTTATATTTGCATAAAGAAACACTGGGAGGGACAGTGTTTCAGCCCAGCTGGTAAAAGAGGACAGAATGGCTGACTGAGAGAAGAGCTGTGGCAACCAAAGAGCAGAAGTCCAGGGGACACGGACAGGGACTCTGGTTGCTGCAGTGACTTTAGCCTCCATCTGGGACAATATTCTCACCAGCCCTATTCTTCCCAGACCTTGTGGCTGCACTCCCTAGCCACTCCCCAGCAGAGCCTGACAACTGTCTGCCCCATATCCATTCTTCTCCCTACTAACAAATCTCCAACTTAATTTGATGTTATGAATGTGCCCTGCTAAAAGACTGCTTCCCAGGCTCCTTTGCAGCTAGGTGGGCTCATGTAACCAAGTACTGGCCAATGAATGCTTGAGTGTTGTGTGAGACACCTGGGATTGCCCTAAACGGGAGGAGGCTCTTAAATGGAATCAGAGCAGCTCAAAGGGCAAAGAAAGCAAGGAAATATCACAAAACTGCTCAGTAGTTTGAACTTGTTCTTATTCCCTTTTGTTCCTCTGGGTGGTGACACTTAGGCTGGGCAATCTCTCTAGAGACCTACCTTAGGTGGACAGCCTGAGTTTCCCTTTTTATTTAGATTTACTGATTATCTTATCTAGAGAATGGAGTGACACACATTGCTAGGGATTTTCCTTTTCCTCCATACTAACAGAACCCAAAATTTCTTCAGGGTAGTTACATGTCCAGCTAAAAGAATACATCTCCCAACCTCCTTTGCAGTTGAGGGAGACCGATGAAATCGTCACTGGGTGGAATTTCTAGGAAGCCTTTGTAAAGGTGGCTGACTCAGTATGGAGTTAAACCCCTTTGGCTCTCCTCTCTTCTTTTCTTCCTGTCTGGAATGTGGACATAATGGCTGGGCTGTGTCAACCTCTGTACTTATTTTATATGAAAGAAAAAATAACCTCTGTGGTAGTTTGTATTATCATTCAAAATATTTGCTGCCCCTCCCTACATGGAGACTGTGTATTTCTACCCAATCTGTGTGAGGCTTGCTACAGACTTGCTTTGGCCAAAGGAATGTGACTGAAATTGACATGGGTCAGTTTTTTTTTTTCATTTTTTTAAGGTAAATTCAGTTTTATTGAAATATATTCACATACCATACAATCATCCATAGTGTACAATCAACTGTTTACAGTATGATCATATAGTTATGCATTCATCACTGCAATCTATTTCTGAACATTTTCCTTAAATCAGAAAGAATCAGAATAAGAATTAAAAAAATAAAAGTGTAAAAGAGCACCCAAACCATCCCCCCCAATCCCACCCTGTTTTTCATTTCATTTTTGTCCCCATTTTTCTACTCGTCCATTCATATACTAGATAAAGGGAGTGTGATCCACAAGGTTTTCACAATCACACTTTACCCCTTGTAATCTACATTGTTATTCAATTGTCTTTAGGAGTCCAGATTACTGGGTTGGAGTTTGATAATTTCAGGTATTTACTTCTAGCTATTCCAATACTTTAAAACCTAAGAGGTGTTATTTATTTAGTGCTTAAGAATGTCCACCAGAGTGACCTCTTGACTCCATTTGGAATCTCTCAGCCACTGAAACTATTTCGTCTCATTTTGCATCCCCCTTTTGGTCAAGAAGATATTCTCAATCCCATGATGCCGGGTCCAGATTCATCCCTGGGAGTCATAAGACATGGGCCACATTTGAATACAAAATTTACCAGGAATCACTGGGCAGTACCCCCACCTTCTTTTCCCCCTCCCATGACACCAAATAGGGGTGGCTCCTTCAGCCT